>JAUZST010008018.1:0-13815 GCA_034779995.1 Parotocinclus haroldoi | reverse complement strand
TATAATATGGAATATATAGAAATAAAAAAGGATTGCAATTTCATGCAGACGCATACGGAACCTACAAACAGTACAAACAAACAATAAAGCCACATCATTTTGCATATATCCTTCACAGCTGCTTGCACTGCTTTCCTCTGTTCTGCCGTCTTTGGGTCACCCTCAACGGCCACTTTATTAGGTACGCCCCATTGCTTCTACATTCGTTGTCCATTTTTATCAGCTCCGCTTCCCAAACAGGAGTACGCTGTAGCTCTCGATTTACAGGCTGCACTCCGTTTGTTTCTCTACATGCCTTGTGTGTCTCCTTTACTCATTACTTTAATGGTCCGGACCCCGGTTTTTACAACCACGTCAGTGTGGGCCCAGTGCCGAGAAAGGCTCCTCCACCCAAATAGGACCTGGTCAGAAGAGAAATGTGGGGATGCAGAGGGACCGCGTTCTGTGGCTGCAGAACTACAAAGTCGACGTGGACGCGAAATAAAATGCCCAGTTAGCGTAGAAACTGGGAGATGTTCCTAATAAAATGGCCACTAAACACTTATGCACGGTTTACTCCAGAAGTGCTTGAAAAAGGCTAAGCTTGCTACAAGGCGAGGTATTATAAAGGTATTTTATATATATATTTATATTTATATATATAGAGAGAGAGGTTATAGAGCCTATTACATGTAGATATAGATTTAAATTTATAAAAGTGTTGGGTGGAGGTCGCTCTGGTTATTATTTTATTATTATTTTTTATCTTTTCCTGAGGTCTGTACGGTTCATCATGAGGATCGAACACCGGCTGCGTCCCAATCCACCTTCTAACACACCCTCGTACACTTCCCCTGTATTCGGGCGCCTCTTACAGGGCCTTTCTGTTAATTCATCAGCTCATCAAATAACCGAGCACATCGGGGTCGCAACGCTTACCCAAAATGCACTGCTGCACCCTGAGGTGTCCTATTCACTACATTACATACACTAGTTAGGGAGCTTTGTTACTACCGGTCTGAATATTACAAATTCATTTCAACAGCAAAAGCATTCATAGGGATTAGGGAGTAGGGATTATAGATTAGGGTGTAGGGATTATAGATTAGGGTGTAGAGATTATAGATTAGGGAGTAGGGATTTAAAATGCAGGGATTAAGATGTAGGGTCTGTTGGCAGCAAATAAGGTGTGAAGCATAGAGTAGGGATTATGGATTACAGACTAGGATATGGGAGTTAGGGAATGCAGAGCAAGGTGTAGGAATTAGGGTGTAGGGATTAAAGAGTATGGTGTAAGGATTTGGAAATAGAGAGTAGGGTGGAGGGATTAGGGTGTATGGTTTAGGGAATACAGAGCAGGATTGAGGGATTAGGGAATACAGAGTAGGGTGAAAAGATTGGGGTGTAGTGATTACAGAGTAGGGTGTAGGGATTAGATAATACAGAATAGGGTGGAAGGATTAGGGTGTAGGGATTAGAAAATACAGAGTAGGGTGGAGGGATTACAGAATACAGAGTAGGGTGTAGGGATTAGAGAATACAGAGTAGGGTGTAGGGATTAGAGAATACAGAGTAGGGTGTAGGGATTAGAGAATACAGAGTAGGGTGGAGGGATTAGAGAATACAGAGTAGGGTGGAGGGATTAGAGAATACAGAGTAGGGTGGAGGGATAGGGAGTAGTGATTACATATTAAAGTGCAGGCACTGTAGTGTATATGGATTAGGATGAAGGGATTATGGAGTAGAAATTAGGCAGTATGGATTTAAAGACGTTGATCGATTAGGCAGTAGAGAATAGGATGAAGGGATTAGGATTATGGTGTATGGAATAGGGTGTAGGATGTTGGGTTTAGAGTGAAGGGATTAGGATTTGGGTGTTGAGAGTGGGATTAGGGTGAATGATTAGGGATTGACATTGGATGTAGAGTTTATGGTGGAGAAATCAGGATTAGATTCAGAGTGTGGGGATTAGGGACCAGATTAGCATGTAGGGATTAGGATTATCATATATGGATTAGGGATTGGGATTAGCGATATTTATATAAAATACGTCACGTTGTAAAACTCATACGTTTGCGTTTGATTGTCCTGCGCTACGGTACTGCTGGTAGCACGCTAATAATAAGCACAATCGATAATTAGCAAAGCGCTGTACATAATTCAAAGCTAATACATAACACTGCTAAGATAATCAGCAAACATATCTTCAATATTAGCTAGCACACCTGTTAATTAGCACATTAGCATGATAGCAGTTTAAACTATATCACTGTTATCTTTTTTATTACATACAAACTAGCTAGCAAACTGCTAAGCTCTGTACGAACTTTCAACAAAATATATCATGTGCAATGCTAGTTAGCTAGCTAGCCAATCTCAGTTTATATAATTTAAAGGAAACAAATCAACCGCTTAGCTAACTGCTTTAGCTACATTTTATGAGTTAGCATGTTACCAGTTAGAACTGTAACTGGAGTTTGAGCAGCTATGTGTCATGCTAGGTCTTTAGCCTAATGCAATGTTAGCATGAACTATTTTCCTAATTCATTTGTAGTATTACATTTTATTCAGGTTTATATTAGTTAGCCAGTTAGCAGGATAGCTTAGTCCTGCTAGCTAACTAATACTAATACTTGTACTGAGTATAGCTTATTTAACTCCTGCTAGGTAGCATGCTAGCTATTTAGAATTAAAGTCTGTGTGCAAACCAAAAGTGTAGCTAAACGTACATGGGGGTTAGCGTACTAGCAACAGAGTGTGTGCTTTATGGCTGTTAGACACGCTAGTTTTTATCAGAGTTAGCGTGCTAGCAAGTTAGCCTTAGCGTTACGGTTGTGCTTTTTAGCTAGTTACAAAGTTAGCGATTTCTCTTGGTAAATTAGGATTCATTTTCGCTAACATGGCTAATTAGCGCTCTGTAATGAGCTGGATGTCACTGAGTGAGGGAAGTAAACGAGGGTGGAGTCAAAATCAGGGTGGGAACGTGAGCTTATAAAACACCAAACATCAAAACAATAAGAAAAAACGCTAAAGACGTGAAAATAAACATCGAACAACGCGAGAGTCCAAGCTACTCGCTAACAGAGCCAAAAGTATGTGGACACTCAACATCTCACCAAACAGCTTTTTCTATAAAAAGGTTCTGCTTCTGGTTCCTATGACTGACATTCATGATGAAGAATGAGGTTCTGGTTCATATTACTGAGGTCCATGATGGAGATAAGGTTCTCGTTCACCATACTTCCAAGGTTCTCTTTGTGTCCACCAGAACCATTTCAGAACCATTCCTCTAGGTAGGTCCACGTCCAGGTTCTTGTTTTGCGGCATATTGGACCTTTTTTTGGTTCTTTATCTGTGGTCCCTAGATTAAACTACTTTCTGCTTCTCCAGAAATAGGAAGTTCTTTAAAGTTCTCCTGGTTTATGGTGTCCACCATACTTGGGTTTGTCCACAAAAGGTTCCACTGATCTTGTTCTGAGGAAGTTTGGACAAACTCAAACCATCTTTGTTGAGACTTTTCTGTGGAACCAGGACCAAAGCTTTCTATGGTTCCTCTCACCGAAGACAAATGTAGTAAACCCAGAATCAAAGCTTGGTGTGACATCAAACAGTTCTTATAGAGGTTACTCCACATGGTTCATCTTTATGGGGACATTTTGTGCATAAACAGAGAAGAACTGTATGGAACCAATACGAACGTTCCAAGCTTCCAGTTGTCCACCAAACCCAGAACCACCCTTCTTCAGAAGGTTCTGCTGCTATATGGGGGTCTTGCTCTTCATTTTGTCATGGATCAAAAGTTCTCTTGGATTCTGGAGGTCTGATTGAACCGTTCTGGTTCTACGTTCAGTTTGGGACTATTTTGGGAAAGTCCTAAACTAGAGCCTCACTGCATGGTTCAGAAGGTCCGGTGATGGTCCACCAAACCCAGAGGCATGGCTCCACAGAGTGAGGTAACAGTTCCAGGTGTCTCTGTGATCAGAAGGTGTCCAGATACTTTTGGCTCAGGCTGAGGTCGGGTCGGGTGTGAGAGTGTCTGAGGTTCTCCGGTTGATGAAGCTGCTCTTCATGTTTATGGCACCATAATGTTCATGAAGTGTGTGAGGCTTGTGCTGATCCCGGGCTAGGCTTTAGGTCTGTATGAGGTCACATTATCGCCCCCTACTGGACCGGTCAGGAAATGACACGGATATCACACAACTGATTATCAGCACATGCCCAATGTGTGTGTGTGTGTGTGTGTGTGTGTGTGTGAGAATGTACAGTCTTGTGCAAAAGTTTTTGCACCTTTCAGTATTACCCGAGGTGCCCAAACATTGGCACGAGGCTGTAGGTGAGGCGTCTCGGGGTGGACGCTGGACCATCCAGGACTTTGATCAGATCGTTTAAGTGCGAGAGAGAGAGAGAGACAGAGAGAGAGAGAGAGAGAGAGAGAGAGAGAGACAGAGAGAGAGACAGAGAGAGACAGAGACAGAGAGACAGAGACAGAGAGAGACAGAGAGAGAGAGACAGAGAGAGAGGGACAGAGGGAAGGGAAGTTCTGAGGAAAACGTCTTCAGAAATCCAGAAGCTCAAAAAGTACCTGAATCTCAAAGCCGAACGTCTCGTCCTCTTTCTTCTCCAGCACCACCGTCTTCCTGTGGACACACGACAAACCGAGATTAAACCACTTCCTGTGACGTCGTCGAAACTAAAGCAGAGCATCAACCTAAGGTTAGGAATAATAAACAAAACTCCGGGGCGGATCCTAAATCGATCGTCTCGTCTCGTTAAGCTACGTCTCAGATCTCAGAGGCGCTCGTTAGAATAAAACAAGCCTGAGGGCAGATTTTAAAGGCTTTTCTTCAGACTGTGTGTGTGTGTGTGTGTGTGTGTGTGTGTGAGATTAGGGACAGAAAACATGGAGCAAAGACGTAACGTTTGAATAATTTCATTTAATCCGATTCTGAAGCGCAGGTTAAAGTTACGTAATTAACTTTAGGATTACCTTAAGGAGGAGCTTCAATTAAAATGCTTTTTAACTTTTAACTAAACTGTATGCAGTCTCAACTAAACCTAACCCAAACTCTGCTTAGATAAGCTGAGATCAGCTACATTAATCCCACACTCTGCTTGGTTTCAGCTCAAATAAACCTAAACTCACAGAAAATAAAACCCCACACACACTTAAGCAGATTTTTTTTTTTTCTTTCGAGAATCTGGTCCCTGGTAGCACCCCCGACCCCATCACCGCCCGGCCAGGGGAAGCTATCGTACCACATCCACATCCTCAATTTCTAATTAAATGTGTCCAAGTGTAACCGAGGTGACGAATTACCTCTCGGGTTCCGGGGGCAGGGTGAGGGGCTTCCACTTCTGTAACCCTCCATTCTGAGAAAAAAGAGAGAGGGAGAGAGAGAGGGGGAGGGGGGGGGGTTAACGAGATGTAACGAGGGCGTAATATTTAGCTTACAGACTAGACAAGGCTCAGATTTAAAAAAAAAAAAAAAAAAAAAAAACTGAAACGGGAGCACCTGGCAACCCTAACCAAACCTAACCCTCATCTAATTACTGTTTAAAGACGGTCTGAAAGTCACTCAGAAATGGAAACACAAAAAAGAAGGGAGGACAGAAGGTCATTCGGGAGTGGACTCGGGAGCGGACTCGGGAGCGGACTCGGGAGCGGACTCGGGAGCGGACTCGGGAGCGGACTCGGGAGCGGACTCGGGAGCGTTGGAGGAAACGTCTGGACGGTTTCTGTCACGTTGTTTGCTTTGCTCATGGAAATCACCCAAAGCACCACAAGTCTGATCTAATGCTCTTTCTAAAACCACCTAAAATCCCGGCTCTCACAGAACGCTCTCACTAGGTTTAAAATAAAAAACAAAACCAAAAGGTTCTTCTAAAAAGCCACACCAACAGGATTTATTTTCCTCCATACGAGCGGTAATGGCCGGATTTTTGTTCCTGTACTTTACCATAAAATCCTGTGCACCGAAACGTTTTTGGGACTTGGGAGTAACCTCGGAGTTTCACCCTGCCACATTTTGTTTCAGAAACCTTTCTCAGAGAGAGCTGCATTTGACCTCTGTAACCAGATTTCTCACAGCATGTACACCTTTAGTACAATCTCGAAGTCGTGGCAGAACACGATAGGGTGTAACACGTTTTTTTAAACACATTTCACCACCTTCGCGGTTGTTTTAATCGACCCGATCGTTTATTCACCGTGCAGGATCTGGCAACCCCTAGGACCAAACACAGCACCCGCCAAGAACGCAGAAGCCAAGAAGCTTCTTCGATTTTGCAGCTCATAAACTGTCAAACGGAGTGACTAAAAACAAAGAGACGCTGAGATTCAGTGAGGGAGGGGCCGTTCACAAGAAGAACTTTTGACAAATGAAAAACAAAAAATGCCGTTTTAACTTCAGCAACCTCGTTCACTGTTGTTATTGTTATCAGCTGCCCTAAGTCGGCATTATATGAATTTGGCGCGATATATCGGTATCGGCCGTTAAGTAACCCGCATCGGTCGACCACTCTTTAATATTAAAGATACGTCCCGTCCGGCCGGTTTTAAAGCAGAAATCCCAAAGTAATCCCAAAGCTTTAAAATACAAATAAATAATAATGACTAATTAATTAATTAACTATTTAATTAAACGTTCAGATTAGTGATATAAAAACCAGGCAGTGTTAGAGAAAAAAAAACGAAACAGTCATGGTTACGTAAACAAACAAACAAACATCTCCGTCATTCTGTGTCGACATGACTACAGACGCACGCGCGTGTGTGTGTGTGCGTGTGTGTGAGCTGGAGCGTGCATTAGATAAGAACATGTCCAACCTGAAATGCGTGTGTGTCTGCTCTCATTCTGAAGTTCTGCTTTGACTACATACAGAGAAAAGGTTATGAACTTCCTGGCACAACACACACACACACACACACACACACACACACACACACACACACAAAGTCTGTAATCCCCTCTGAGGTTGGTTAACCGTCTCTAAACTTTTTTTTACCTCCCGAACTCGTATTTAAGCTCCTGATTATCCATTAACGACCTAATTAACCAATTAAGCAGCTTAAAGGGGCAGCACCTCTCCTCTTACCCCGGGTGTGTGTGTGCTCTCCTCTGAACGATCGTGCCACGTTTACACTCCAGCACCTCACACACACACACACACACACACACCCTCGTGCGTACGCACAATACCGGCATTGAGGTACGAGCCCGGTCGGCAGGAGCCCCGCCCCCCTGCCCGTACCCGTGGGGTGCAGCGTGGTCGTTTCCGCCCAGTCCGAGTGCATTTTTGCCCGCCTTCATTTTCCTGCTCTCTCTCAGGATGCAGAATGACTCCATTTATTTTCGAGCGGCCCGTGGGCTCCCCCGGGGGGCCGTTACACGGAGGGGGCGCACAATGCCCCGTTGTGACCGCAGGCTGGTTTGGGCGGAGGAGGTGGAGTACAGTGTGGGCTTTATGACGCAGAATTGCTGATGCACGGCGTTCACTCCTCATTACCACGGACAAGCATTTGCACACGGCGAGAAAAGTCCCCTAGAAGGGTGACTAACCGGCTGCAGGTTCGAACTTAACGTCCCGGCCGAGCCGTTTAAAGCCGTGTGAACGGAGGCCAAATCTAAACGGGTGAAATAAAGGTTACGCTCTTGGTCCTGATATCGTTAACCGGGCTTAAATGAGCCTGAGTTCAGGCTTAAGTCTGAGAAACCTCGTTTTGCACGGATTTGACTTTGCCTTGAGAGCAGCAGAAATATGTTCAGAAGCAGTAAGCCTAGACCCGACCCGGTTCTGACCCGTGGGCACCTCCGTAACGGACGGGACCAAAGAGGAAGGATCCGCTGTCCTTCTGACGCCTCGTAAAGCCGCCGGAGGGGCGACACAGGAGCTTCATTGTTCTACAGACGGAGTGCAACAAAGGACAGGGAGGTCAGAGCGCTGGTCAAGTCTCTCAGAGTGTGTGTGTGTGTGTGTGTGTGTGTGTGTGGTCTAAACAGAAGCGTGAAGCGACACCATGAACACCCTTCCATATGTCCTCAACGAACCACCGAAATAGCTTCCCCGGGAAAGCCACGGTTCCTCTGCCCCCCCCCCCCGGGACGTTTTGGTTTCTCCCGGGGCGCCGTTACGCTCCAGGTACGAACTCTGAACGATTTAAGAGCGGAAATCCGTCACACGCTCAATACGGGGCTTAACCTTCCTCACAGCTCCTGCAGGGGTGCCGGGACGCCCCCATTTAACGAGACGGCTTTAAAGCCTTTCCGAGGCTGCAATCCCCCTTTTTGGCCAGCAGGCGTCGACAGGGTTCGTCTGTCCCAGCTGTCTGTCGTTCAGACGTGAATTAGATGTGTGTATGACAGGTTTGTTTTTTTCGCCACGCCACGGATGGGGATCGAACGTCGTTTTATACATCATATCGTAAGGGTTTGGTTTCTGCGCATCATCCAAACGTGAAGTGAAAATATCGTAAATATCGTTTCATTTTGACTTCTGCTCAACCAAAGGCGCACATGCTCCGTTTAAAACGAGAGTCGGACCGATACGATACTCTGGATCGTACGGTTACGGGCTCGATATCATTTCTTACATTTTTTAAAAAACGTTACATTACATTACAGACCGTCGAACTGAACTGAAAAAAATGTAGTTAGTAGATGAGGAACTAGTAAACAGGAACTGTTCCCTGGAACCCAGACCCTACATAAATAAGCGGAACTAAATAAACCGAGAGTTTAAGTCTCTCTCTACTGATGCATTTCGTCTGCAGTTACGCGTCCCGTATCGCGATAAATAATCGCATATCGTCAAAACGTCTACAGAGATCGCGATACGTCATCTGTACCGGCATCGCCCAGCCCTGGTTCACTGAACCTTTTTAAGGTTCAAACCAACTGAGCTACAAAAAAAAGCGGCTTTAAAAACATGAACGGGGGAATTTGAGAGTGAGTAACGAGCGCTGTGACGTAGGGTCCCAGTCCACGTCAAGTCCGAGACTTTTAGGAGTCGAGAACGACTGATTAAATCATTTTATTGCCCCTCGTTAAGACAAAACTTGCTTTTTCTTTTCGTTGGCGTTCGCTTTAAGGTTAAGACACATCAGGGCACTAGATCAGGGTCTTGGGGCTACCTCAGGGACAAGCAAGCACCACTGGACCCAGGTCCGGCTCAGGTGGCACAGAAACCTAAAGCTCAATCCCACAGGGACCTGGGTTCGAGACCCGGAGTTGCCTTATGACCAGGGCAGGTTTGGGTCAAGGCAAAGCCCTACAAAGGGCCCTGGACTTTCACTGTGTGTGTGTGTGTGTGTGTGTGTGTGTGTGTGTGTGTGTGTGTATATAGGGGGGGGATGTTAGCTGTCACGTGCCGCAAACGTTTGCAAACACTAAAACAGGTGTGAAGATCTCGAGCTCCGGGACGCAGGTGAGAAACTGAAATGGAGATTCAGCCTAAAACCCGGTACAAAGACAAGGTTCCCTACACAGTGGAGCCGTTTTAATTAGTCTGATCGCTAATGAATCACGCTTAAGCGCATGCGTGTCGAAGCAAGGCACAGAGACGACACAAACATCGGTTTATGGAGACAAATTAAGAGCCAAGCAGTTCAATGACCCAATCAATTAACTAATCATTCATTCTTCGATACCTGCGATACACGGTGCAGCGGGCGGGTCCGGATTCTGAACTGATCCTTAATCAAAAAGGTACCTTCTTAAAGTTCCTGGGCAGAGTTCCTCCAGAGTAAGCCAGGGTCTTGTAGTCGTAGATCTCCGAGGATCCTGAAGGTAAATCCATGATCCCGCAGCTGTCCGACTTGGAGGAGGAGAAGTAAATTTCTCCACACGATCCTCCATCTGCTGTTTCTCCCGCTCCGAGCTGCTTCACCCGCCTCAAAGTCATGTTCTTCATGATCCAACGATCCGCAACAAAAGTGGAGGAACCTCAGAGGAACTGAGGGACCTTAAGAACTTGGAACGGAACCGCGAGGAACCTCAAAACGAACCCAAACGACCCGCGGAATCTCTAAAGCCCTCAGTCCGAACACGAAGCTCCGCTCACTGAGTCTCTCACCAAACTAACTGCTTAACGACTACACTGTATGCAAATGAGAGGGGCGGGGCACGAAAGGATATGCAAATCAGAGCGATTTGATTGGACTCTGACCTCCATAGAGATACTTTGTTTTGTTTTCTGTCAATTCAACCGCTGTTTGTTTTTAGCGATTACAATTCTGAGGTGAATTTATAGAAGAGAAACAATCATTCAAAAGTTACTCAATCGTTCAGAAATAAGCTCAAATTCGCCCTCCGATACATCATTCTCAAATAAATCAGTGATTAAAAAGCTTTAAACACGTTAAAACGTCAATTCGCGGCCATTCAACGTTCACACGGGCGGCTGGAGAACAGAATAAAAGTCTCTTTGTTGAAAAATGTTGATTTGTAGATATTTTCGACTTGATAGATGGTGTTTCGGTTTGAATTATATTTCAGTCTACATTGAGGCAAGTCTGGTTAGGAGGGCAAACATGAGCGCATTGATTACATGTTAAATATTTAAATCCAAAACTACAGTAGTTTCGCATTTGTTAAAATACACAAATACACAGTACAAAAACACTGGGCTTTACTGCACATAGGCAGCATCCATGTAGCGCGCGTGCCACCTGGTGTCCGCGAACGGTATTGCATTAAAAAAAAAAAAACGTACCGAACGGTTTATTTCCAAAAGAAATAACAAATAAAACGTTATTTATTTGCTTTTCGGACACCATAAAATGCTATTCGTGATGTAAAAACATTTACACACAGTTACCCTTTAAAAACAAGATCACAGCGGCACACAACTGAAAAATCATCTAACGGCAATAACAAAGCTGAAAATATTACTTAATCAGACGATTTGTTTAAATAGAATAAAACACAGATCCTCTAATTAAACCTTTAGAAAAGCAAATCACAAGGAATGAATATAAACAGCAAACCAAACCCTGCTCTTTATCAGTCCCTCTGTTGGAGAAACTCTTCTTTAACGTCACAATAAAGGAGTGGAAATGATGATTAGACATTATAAGATTTATTCAGTCACTTTCTTTACAGACAGTAATCGTAAGGATCATCTACATTCTCATGAAATAAGCAAGAGAAGCTTTTTTTACGTCTTAAAATGCCACCTTATTAAAGGTTAGAAATCGTACTAAAGGCTGAGCGGAATGGTCAGTTGGAACTTTAAACGAGTTTCTTACTTAACGAGTTAAAGAATGTGTTAAAGAGTTGAAATATCGGAGCAGACAGAAAATCTAAACCTAAATCTCTAGTACAGGTTTAATCCTCGAGCCTAACCTTGATCTTAATCCCTAAACGGCGCGTTTGAGCGGAAAGCTTGGATCAGGTTCTGGACGTTTGCAGGTCGGGAGAAGCCTCGGGTTAAATCTAATGCTGCACGGCTGAAGGACCTGAGAAGCTCCACGTTCAGACCAAAGCAGAGTGGAAAAGATGAAAGGAAAGCTCGAGCGGGACAGGGGTCTCTGTCGGAGAGCATGCCATCCCACGGACGCTCTGTGGGTTTCGGGATTTTCTGGTTCTACTTGAGGGTGAAGAAGCTGGTGGATTTGGGCTGAGGAGCCATCAGCATGCTGGCCTGGTTCTTATGAGTGATGTGGATCTGCAGGAGAAGAAGAGCGATGGATTCATAAAGCAGCCACTGATAAAGCGAGTGCTTTCTAACCTCGGGGCATCCGGATACTTACGGTGCATGGCGGCTGCATCCACGGCTCTCCGTCAATCTGCATGGGCAGAGCTTTCTTTGTCCTGCACGGGTTCCCATTCAAAAAAAGGGATGTTAGGTTCAGGAACTAAACGATCGTCTCTTATGTATGATAAAAGCCTGGCTCAGAACTACCGGGGGTACTCGTTACTAATTAGCAAATGCAAACGAGGGTCCGAACAGCAACAGGTCCAGACACGTCATACTGGGAGATCTGATACTCAATTCAATTCTATTTTATTTCTATTTTATTTCTATAGCCATTTTTACAGCGTAGCATCGTCTATAAGCAGCTTTACAGTAATACATGATCTTAAAGGCCAAGGTGAGCAAGCCCAGGGCGACAGTGGCAAGGAAAAACTCCCTAAAATGGTAGGAAGAAACCTTGGGAGGAACCAAGACTCAACAGGGGACCCGTCCTCCATTTATATATATATATAAGATTATATCTAATGCTACATGTTCTATAGAATTATTACAGTTATATTTAATATGGAATCATGTTATTATGTAATACTAATGTTAAAAAAAATTATATAAAATAACAAAAGTTAAATTTGACTAAATAATAAGAAATAAATAATTTTATATATATTTGTTATAGATTACCAAAAATTAATTTAGTTATATTTTATATAGAATAAATAAACATTATATTTTATATAGAATAAATAAACATTATATTTTATATAAAATAAAAAAACATTATATTTTATATAAAATAAAAAAACATTATATTTTATATAGAATAAATAAACATTATATTTTATATAGAATAAATAACATTATATTTTATATAGAATAAATAAACATTATATTTTATATAAAATAAAAAAAACATTATATTTTATATAGAATAAATAAACATTAAATTTTATATAGAATAAATAACATTATATTTTATATAGAATAAATAAACATTATATTTTATATAAAATAAAAAAAAACATTATATTTTATATAAAATAAATAACATTATATTTTATATAGAATAAATAACATTAAATTTTATATAGAATAAATAAACATTATATTTTATATAAAATAAAAAAAACATTAAATTTTATATAGAATAAATAAACATTATATTTTATATAAAATAAAAAAAACATTATATTTTATATAGAATAAATAGAGTATTAATGATATATATTATATAAAATAAGTAAAGTGAAAAAAATTAGGGGATATTTCATAGATATTTGTGATTTTTGTGAGCAGTTATTTTTTTATTTATTTATTTATATATATATATATATTATAAGTTACAGATGTGCCCAGTTGTGCCTGTCAGACTCCTGGCATTTACTTTAAGCTGTGCCATCTGTGCCCTCTCTGTACCCGCTCTATATTCTAATACCAGGACACATCATTAACCTGTGTGTGTGTGTGTGTGTGTGTGTGTGTGTGTGTGTGTGTCTGTTGGAGTCACATGACTAACCTGATGGTGATTTGGGAGGTTTTGGCGAGTCGGACGGCGCTCTTCAGCCCCGTGTAGATCTGCCCCATTTCGATCGCCCCCATCAGTCCCACCACCTCCAAACGTTTATCGCTAAAATCTACAAAAAACAAAAACAAACACACAACCAGATAAAAAAAACCCGAAACACTACATGATACAACCTACCAAACTTTATCCTCCAGTTCAGCTTTTAATCTTTATTTAATAAGATAATAAGTAATAAACCATAAACCAGAGTACCGCCCCTCAGTCTGGGCCTAAATCTGTACTAAATATAAGCCCCACTCACCCTGAGGGCTGGTCTTCAGGACGTCCGGATCCACGATCACCTCGGTCCCATCCTGATTGGCCCGGTCGCTCTTTTTGGCTTCACCCCACAGGTTGGAGCCGCCGTGCATGCTGGGAATGTTCAGGACCGCGATGCCTTCCAGCGAAAGGTTACTGAGGTCCAGCTGAACCCCACAGCACTGGAAGAACAAAATCAGGCTCAGCACCTGGTCAAAAGTATTCGGACAGTGCCAACCGACAGTGCACTTATTGATCAGTTCCTAATCCTTATTGATCAGTTCCTAATCCTTATTGATCAGTTCCTAACACTTATTGATCAG
>JAUZST010008017.1:0-13815 GCA_034779995.1 Parotocinclus haroldoi | reverse complement strand
ACACCAATTAACCTAACACGCATGTCTTTGGACTGTGGGAGGAAACCGGAGTACCCGGAGTAAACCCACACAGACACTGTGACACTTCTCATGTTTGTAACTTTTTTTAAAACGAAAGCGAGTTGGAAGGCTGCCGTGTTTAAGGTTTTCACAAGCGATTCTCTTTACTATGAGCAGGTGTCACAAAGGTTTGCTCGTATGACTTTTCCGTTGTCTAGATTGGAAGAAGAGGTAGCTAAGAACGCTGTTGTTAAAGTGAACGGACGGTAAACGGTGCCTAACTGTACATGTTTTTAATATGGTGTTCGGACAAAGTCCAGATCACACATTGTGAGCTTTCGCAGAGCGTGTTCTGGACGTTGAGAGAGACACCTGTATTTAAATTATAGCTAATTGATTGCTGTTCCTAATTCCAGATACCATCGATGTGATTTTAAGATTCCTCTTATTATTAAACGAGGTAAGCGGTTTTACTTGTTCAGCTGAAAATACAGTCACTGACAAAAAAAAAAAAAGAACCCACCCAGAAATGTACCTCCGGGTGAGCGATCGCTGATTGCTCGACATGCTTCCGTCTTTCACCAAGACATAACGCTGTGGCCAGACGTTTTTCAAAAAAAGTTTTGGTTTTCATAAAGTTTGCTGCGTCAGTTTTTAGTGTGTTTTTTCGTAGTAACTTTAGATTGTGAAGAGCGATCAGATGAATTGCAACATCATTCCCTGCCGTGAAAATGACAGTATCACAAAATGACTGCATTTCGGCCCTACAGAATGGCCTGCTGACCTCATTTCAGTGATGATCATGTTAGCTCAGGAAAAAAAAAGGTTAATGAGGACAGGACAGCTGATGTCACTCGGTCATGCAGATCAGACGAGCAGACTGGTTGCTTTAAAAGGGTAGTGGTGCTCGTAAGTCTTCTTCAGTTAACCATGATTCAGTTGCAGTGAAAAAGGCTTCAGGGCGCCCAAGAAAGTCAAGCAAGCATCACGACCATCTCCTAAACAGGACGCAGATCTCCCCCAGATCTCGGTCCCATTGAGAACGTGTAGTCAGTCCTCAAACAGGATGGACAAACAAAAGCCCAGAAACCGTAATCAAATCCAAGCATTGATTCAATTCAATGATTTTTATTTGTATAGCGTTTTTTTTTTTTTTAAATAGACATTGTCACAAAGCAGTTTTACATTGATGCATAAACAAGTTGAATTCTGTTTGTCCCCATTTGTCCCTAATGAGCAAGCCAATGGCGACAGTGGCCAGGAAAAACTCCCTAGATTAAGAGGAAGAAAGCTTGAGAGGAAGCAGACATAGAAGGGAAACCCATCCTCAAATGGGTAATAACATTATTAACATTCTATATAAAACATGGCTTGGCTGATCGTTCCGTCTGATATCATCTCCCATAGCAGGGTCACCATTGGAGCGAGAACCTCGAAAAAGAGGAAATGAATTGGACATGCTCTTTGTTGCCATTAACATATGAAGGACTAAAACTGGAACCAGAACTACAGATCAAATGCTTGACTAAACAAATAAGTCTTGAGCCTAGATTTAAACATGGAGACCATGTTAGTGCGGATATTTATCCATAATTTCTGTTCCATAATTTGAGGGCTTTGTAACTTTGTAACTTTCATTATTCTAGGAACTTGTAGGTGACCTCTAACACTTTTGCCTGATTAGGCAAGTTGGTTTTCATCATTCAGGATTTTGCCCAGAAGTTGATATTCAGAATGTTGAGGTGAATTGCAGAAGTCTTAAAGAAGAAGGGTCAACACTGTAAATATAAAGCCCTTTTTCTCAAACTGGATGCATTTTTTTAAAAGAAGTTAACATTTTTATGACATCATATAAACATGCGAACAAAAGGTTCTAATAAACTGAGGAAGCAAACTTCGCGAAAAACAAAATATGTTCCGTTCCCAAAACATTTGGCCACGCCTGTACACTGCCCAAAAGTGGCCTCTAATAGCCTTTTTGCATGGCAGCGGGGGAAGCACTTTTGTGCCCTCTTGTAGCAAGACCCAGTGTCTAATCAAAGCACACCTGTAATCCTTTACATAACTGCCTGAGACAGAACTGTATGCTGAAGTTTGCACCCATTTCCACATGGGTCCCATGTTTGTTTGCCTGCTTGTTTTTCAGACAGAGCTGATGCTCAGGAGGAAGATTGCATCCTGACCACATACAGCAAGGTCAGTGCAGAATTGCCTCTCATGCACTACTCTACTACTATTCCTTAATGATTCCCTTTACAGGCTGTTACTGAGAACCTTCTGTCTCTCCCTCAGTGGGATCAGATTCAGGAGCTGCTAGGACACCCTGTTGAGAAACCAGTGGTGCTTCATAGGTAAGAACTAGGTGGGAACTGGGAGCATTTTATGGATCTCTGGATCGTGTGTACAATATCTGACCCGTAGGTGAGGCTCATTTCAAACGAATGGCCATTAATATGAAGCTGGCCCTCTTCCATTCTTCTGGGAAGGCTTACTGAGCTAACGTTGAGTGATAAAGCCTGATTAGATGTGTTTGAAATCATGCCATTGACTTCGGACAATGTTTCCATGGCTCTAGAGTCTGTTGGCGCTGCGCTGAAGACCACAGCAGTTGATGCATGGTGTTATCAGATTGATTTCTATTGCACTTTTATTGCATCTTAAATCAGCTGTACAATTATCTCTCATATTTCATGATCTAAGCGCAGTGTTCTAATTGAGCAATCCTAGGGCAGCAGTGGCTAGGAAAGTCCCAGCATGGAGCCCGACTTCCTTGGGCTGCTTAAATGTGGTATGTCAGCCTTAATAACTCAATCCATGAAATAGTTATTATACTGATGTTTCATCCAAAGGAAGGTTAGGTCTCTGTAGCAAATAGTGGACTGTGGTAAGCTAAAGGGTTAGGGTACTGGACTGTGGACCAGAAGATCCAGGGTTCAAATCCCACCTCTCCCAAGCTGCCACAGTTGAGTCCCTAAGCAAGATTCTTAACCCACAATTGCTTGGATTGTAAGGCCGTAGAACTTGTAAGCCACTGTTGAGAAGGCCATCTGGCTAAATATTAATGGTTTCTTTCTTGATTGTATGCAGTGGGCGTGGCCAAAAAACGTAGCCCTTTGATGTATGATGTCATCGCCTTGAGGTTTCAGAATTGTATTAATTCAGTTTCATGACCCGCTCGTTTGTAGGTCGTCATCTGCAAACAACACCAATCCCTTCGGCTCCACGTTCTGTTTCGGGCTGCAGAGGATGATCTTTGAGGTATGAGAGTTAAAATAATGAATATAAGTAAACAGTTACCTGATTTTGTTTTACGTACTGGGTATATAAGGTAAACGGGTGTGTGGACAGAGCCAAATATGGCACGTTTTTTTGGAAATGGCCAAAGAATATGATGAAACAAGAACAGTGGGACCGACATGTTCGCCAGATGGGGGCACCCATTTCCTTAGAGGAAAAAAAAAAAATCCTTCACTAATATCGCCACATATAATCCGATCTCCGATTCCCTAGGAAAAATGCGCTCCACCACCACGTTTTGTGTTTTTAAAAGCTGCGGTGCTTGGAGCATTTCAAATAAATATATTGTTCCATAAATATTTTTCATGTTAAAGAAACATTTTGGGCAGTGTCCCGCTTCAACGTCCGATGTGTTTCAGGTGATGCAGAATAACCACATAGCATCAGTGACCCTGTACGGAGCCCCTCGCCCTGCCAGCCTGGCCCGTCCTGAGTCCGGTGCCCACTGAGGTGCCCAGCCTGCACCGCAGGGCCCGCCAGCGCAGTGTGCCTTCCCTTGAGCTTGAGCGCTACGTGCTGGGAGTTCACCCGAAGTCGTCCACCCTTAATCCTCACACCATGTCGGATGCTTTTCCCTGGAACACACAAGCACAGATCACACGGCTTCACCCTCCTCCTCCTCCTCCTCCTCCTCCTCCTGCTCCTCCTCTTGCTCACCCTCCCTCTCCCTGCAGCATCAGTGCCCGTGAGGAAATGCACAGTGGTTTCATTCAGGACGCCCGGTCCCTCTCGCGTCAGCAAAGCGCTGCTTGTGCGTACATTACGACGCTCAGATAAGCCGGTTTTGTAAACGGATTTCTATTTTTTACATTCGTCCGTCCCACTCGACACACACCGGCAACCAAAGGTTTTCTCAACGGTCGCTTGTCTGCATGTTTCGGCCACGTCCTGGCGTCTCCACCCACCACATCTGTACCATCAGTGATTAAACCATAGCTACCGTTTCTCTGTACTTAAAAAGAAAAAACATAGAAAGCCTGTTTATTCCATCTTATAAAAGAGGCAGCAGTTTTCTAATTACAGATTAAGTAAATCTAACCAAGTACTTGCATTGCGTCAAACGCTTCATGTCGGCGGGTAGGGAGTTAGGGGGTAGGGGTGTAACGATCCTCCCTGAGCACGATTCAAATTGCTTGCAATTTTCATGAGTTAGCATTAAACGAAAATATGGTATGTAGCATTACCATAAACTGAACGAAAACGTTATTTATGAAGAGTAACTGTATGAATATTTAAACAGGAAGAACTTAGCTGCAATTAAATGGATGGGAGTTTGACATGCGACAGCATAAAATGTGCTATTGTAACAGTTCCCCTTTAATAAAGTGCGATCTTAAATTGAAAATCAGTTAAACGAACAAACTCCCCAAGCCTTAAAACATGCTCAGTCTCAAATTCATCTTTACCGTAACGAATTTCCAGAAACACAAACTGTGGAGCATGAAGCATGATTGATTGTGCCCTCTGGTTTTAAAAAATACAATTAACAATTTTCTGTGAAGGCAGCATTATATTCCACTTCTGTGTCGATAACCAGCAGGTACTTTTTTTTTTTTTTTCTCCCCCCCCTTCTCTCGAAGTTGGAGAAGCAGAGGTCTGAGTTCTCTGAGCTTCAGAACCGAGCATGTTCATATCTAAAGTGCCAGCAGAAACGGGAGCATGTTTTAGTCCCACAGTCTGGCAAGAGTTTGTGATCCGCATGCATGATGATGCAAATACGGGAGAATTTTGTTTCATATTTGCTATTAGTGATGAATACAGCTTACACCCACTTTTAAAATAAATAAGGCACTCATCCGTTCTCATCCGCTTTTACCATATAAAGTTGCGTGCTTTTTGGTGAGCTCTGACTCCGATCACTGGTCCCAGTCATCATGAACACAGCACGACGGCATTTAGGCCAATGTGTTGCTGCACATCTCCGGAGGTTCCTGGTTCGAGTCGAGGTAAAAGATAGCCCCCCTCACCCATTACATGCTGGGGTATTCAGGTATGTCATGTTTCCTGAAATAAAAGGGTGTCCCGTGCCTTTTGACCCAGTATATTGTTTAATACCTAAATATTTGGCACATTTCTTTCCCCGTTTTGGACCTGAAACATGGAGTAAATAAGCGGAAGTGAATGCAGACAATAAAATGCAGATGACAGGCATGCTACAGATGTGGTAGTTGGAGGTTACGCTGGGCAAGGTCATTTCAGAACAGTGTTTGGCACACGGGGAGTTTTCCCCCCAAAACACACGGACTTTGCATCCACTGCATGAATAAAGTGTTGCTTTATCTAAGGATTGTTTACCACAAATTTACAAGCACAAATCGTTTACTGACACTTTCAGTGCCCGTTGTCGGCACGCCAGTTCTCTTGCATCCACACACACATTTGTACGACCGTTACCTCCCTCCATCTGCAGTGCTGTGCGATGCAACGTTGTTTCCGTTGGCCGTCGTCTCTTTATCTGTAACTTCATTTGCACTAGTTGATAACCGTCTTCTCTCCACTGAGGATTCTTGGGCTTGCTAAGCATTGGAGGACGAATAAAGTTCATGGAAAGGTCGTCCCCGTGTTAACGGAGCCATTGCCCTTTTCACAGCCCCACGTCCCCTTTTTGACTTGACCTTCTTCCAGAGTCATTTGTGTTTTTCTCAAATCTAGATCCCAAGCCTGATCTTCTCGAATTGCCAAATCATTAGCCAAAGAGACGAGCGCTGCGAGGCCTTCGTTACCCAGAAAGCAAGAGCGTTCCCCTTTTCCCAGGCTTTCTTTTCGTAAACGGCTTCCTTTGTTGCATTTGAACGGTGGAAATTGCTTTCTGCTCCGTTCTGTTATCCTCGGCTCTGTAGAGGAATCTGGACAGATGTAGGGTTGCAGTTTGTTACAGCTCTCCACAGCTGTTTCTGTTTATGTACAGATTTGTAAATAGTGTGCTCCTCTGTCTCGTCCGTTTGAGCTCGTTGGTACGGCTGAGATTGAGTTGATCTTGTCGTTTCGAACAGAAGGGTCTGATTTATTGTTGTTATTTTATTGTTTTTATTTTGTTTTAACCACGTTGGATGACGGACATTGTAGCACCACCAGCTATGCGCTCTGATCGCACACCCAAGCCCACTGAGGATTTCGGAACGACATGGCCATACTATAAAGCATAGGATCTTCTCAAAGCCCTTACCCACGTCTTCACATCTAACTCCGGAGGCAACGTCAGCACAAGAACTGGTCATCAAGAGCTTCATGGGTGGAGTTTTCATGGTTGATCTGTGGTGGTGTACAGCACACAGCCACTGGACTCAAGAAACACACACTGCATATGTGGAATCAGTTTGGGGCCGTCTGGATGATTAGATGTTATGGTCGTTTTGTCCTAAAGGGGAACAGGGTTTCTCGGTTTGTCCTGCCCTGCTTCGTGTCACGCCTCTCCTCATTTATCCCACCCAGTTTAACCAGCTTAGGCTTGTTAGTTAAGACCTGAAGCCAAATTGTGTCGGGACACCCCTTTTCTGGATCGTTGAATGGTTCCACTTTATACAATATGATTTTTTTTTTTTTTTTTTTTTTTTTTAAATCGGTGATTCTTTAAAAAGAAAACATCACTTTCTTCCTTTGTAATGTTTCTAACTTAACTGGCAAATCATTAGAAAAATAGAAAAGAGTTCAAAGGCCTTTAATAACCTAGAAAGATGGAGCGATTTATTTTTTCTTTCTTTCTTTTTTATTTTTTGGTGCTCCTGAGATTTTGGGATTCGGTGAAAATTGATGCCCATCTTGCTTTGTGCTTCGAGCCATTATATGGTGTCCCATGAAGAGCCAAGTCCGTTTATCGTGTTTAAGGTTTGTGTTAAGGCTCTGGGGTGCACGGAGCCCCTAAAATGTAGGTCACGAGTAGGGGTGTGCGACGGGGGAGGGGGGGGGGGATGTCTGATTTTATTGATAGCGATTAGTCGACAATATTTTGGCCGTATAAATCCTGGGTATGAAGTATTCAAAAGATTTAAACCCATGCCATGAGTCGGCACCGTGTCTTATGTGATGTAAATGCTAACAGTATTTGTTGTTTTGCCATCTGCTCCATCGCTTTTTTTTCCCCTAAATGATTCCGTTTGGGTTTGCAGAGTGTGTTTTTGTGTTGGTTTAAGCCTGCCGTAGAAATCGTATTCTGCACGGTGATTAATTAGCAGATGGTTAAATTAAGTTTGTTAATTAATGAGTTTGTCGAGCGGTCTTTAACGGCAGCTGATTTCCGACAGTTTGCCATAGCTGAGCTACAGCCGTCGTTTCAAAGCCAAACCAGGTCCAACCATGTAAACTGTGAGGCTGGTGGTGTCTGTATTTTGTCTCCCGGTGCAGATTGTTCTTTCAGATGTAAAGAATTGTGGGGGTAGAATCTTTGGTGTGGAACTCCCCGGCTGACCGCCATCTTTGAAACGAATTGGAACACACCAATCACAACCAGATCTTTGAGACAGATCTTAACATCCTCAAGTACGGCTAAACGGATCCAGATCCTTCCAGAACAGTCAAGACTTTTGCAATATGAAACGAGACCAGATGCCCAAAGGCAAAGGCTCTGGTGTGACATTTCGGGAGATGGATAGGTACTGTGGCTGTGTTGAGACAGGAGAGCCCAGTTTGAAGATTTGGTGCGTTATGAATAAGGACGCCTCGGAGTCTCACTCTCCAGGAGAACTGCTTGAAGAGTTGAGACTCGGCACCAGTTGTTGGTGATGAGTTCGTCTGACTCATGCTGTCACTGGTTCAGGCCTACTGGGAGACGTTTTGATGATTAGACCGAGAAAAGTGTGGAAAGGGAAACGTCCTAAATCCCAGATCTCACCTTGATCTCACCTTCTCACCAGTCTCCCACCGAGCTCTGTAAATGATTTGATCTGCTTTGTGTTTGATCGATCATCTACAGCGAAAG
The DNA here is from genome assembly GCA_034779995.1 of Parotocinclus haroldoi. Taxonomy (NCBI): domain Eukaryota; kingdom Metazoa; phylum Chordata; class Actinopteri; order Siluriformes; family Loricariidae; genus Parotocinclus; species Parotocinclus haroldoi. The sequence goes on along the minus strand of JAUZST010008017.1, from coordinate 5,603 downwards.
TAAACACAGAAGCTGGTGAAGATTGTAATATTTGTCGTTTTTGGGGTTTTTTTTTGTGTATAATCTGGCCCGGATCTGGATGAAGCCGTTACTGAGGATGCACTAATTGCGTCCCCTCATTTTTGTCAACTGTACATTATTCATTGGCATGATGTACAAGATGGCACTCGGGTCGAGCAGGGGCACTGTGCCGATCCATCATTGGGGTTACGTGGATTTCGGTGGTTTCTTCAGACCAGGTCTGGGCATCACGTGCTTTGCGTTTGAGTCAACCATAAACCAGATGTGTAACGCGATTATAAACACTACGTCCCAACGGTACGTGTTTAAAGCTAAATCTACGAGGGTAATAAGTGATGCCCCCTTTTTGTTCTCAGAATATATTTATTCTTTAAGAGTCGGAATTTGGTGAGGAAATAACTCAACATTTCTTGTACATGTCCTATTTTCGTCATAAACTCCATCACGTTCTGCGGCCTTACGCCAAAGTTGTGTGGGAGCACCTATTCCCTGCCGAGAATGTCTGGAGCAGGGGCTGTGACAGGACGTCCTGAGCGTGGCTCATCATGGAGCTCCGTTTCTGCATTTCCTGACCATTTAACTTTCTTCACCCATCGCCCAACAGAACTGACCAACTGCATCGTTACCATACACTGCTCACAAACATCACGTTTGAAGCACCTAAAAGGACGTTTGTCTGTAGATGTATATTAATTAATGCCTTTTTTCTGTAGGGCATTACTTATTGAATTTATTGAACCCCCACCCCGGGGTTAAAGTGTGAACGTGGAGGGCCTTTTACATTTGTTTTCCCCCGAATCTCAATCAGCTCTCATTCCCATGGGTAACTGGACAAATTGGGAGTCCATGGTTTGTCCGAGGTTTCATTAAAAACAGCCATCGTGACTCGTCTTTCACTCTGGCGGTTGCGAAGTTTCTACAGAACAAAACTTGCACTTTCATAAAAATCTCTTTGAATTCAAACAGCTTTTTACATTCATATATCAGTGTATTTTTTTATACATGACTCAAGTCTTGAGGTCAGAAGGAAATTTCTGGACAGAAGCAGCATGACCACTGCAGCGTTAGCATGTTAGGAGAGCATGGGGTGATAGGCGGACGGCCTGCCCGATCTCAGGTGGAGCTTTTTTTTCCCCACCTCCCTCCTGAACGCCAGGAGCAAGTCGAAGCTTCGTGTTCATCGACGTTCCCGCTTGTTATTCCTTCTTCGCTATTTTTGCCTCGTAATGTCAGGCTGTATTTTGAAACGGACGACGTGTTCAGTGTAATGCGCATATTAACGTTACGTATTGTACCTCGTATATATTGTATGTTTTTCACCCCTATCCTCCAAAGTGACCCTTTTTTTTTTTGGTGAATTCGGTATAATTGGCCCATTTCTGGAAATGGGATCTTTTAATTAAAACTTGTGAATCAACATCAACTGCGACGTGGTGTTTTGTATCTGATTTTTTTTTTTTCCAGTGAATAACAGCTGGTTAGAATATTGATATTTATCAGGCATATATTCTGTTTGTTTGTGTGTTTATTCAATTGTTTTGGAAGCAATAACCGTTTTAGCCGCGGTGAGAAATTGGTCGCGAGGGCCGACTCCCGGTCTGCACGTGGCCACGCAACGATGCTGTGACTCATTTTGTTTCTCTCGTCTAATCTACTGAAAGCAGGCGTTGGCAATTTTATAAGCTGCATTAACGTTTGTTCCTTAAACATTGTTCAAGTGTGTTCAACAAGACCCATTGGAAGACTGGATGTAATAAATATGCAGGAAATGACTGAGTTTGATTTTTTTACATTTTTAGTATTTGTTTATCTAGAGCGACTTCCAAAAACGCTTTGTGTCCTTCTTATTAGACTAAACCTCATGTTAGTACGAAATATAAGCAAGAACACAATCCAACCAGGACCTGATCGGATCTGATGTAGGTAGAATCAACAAAACATAAACGTATTTATTTTTTAAATGGGCACTTGCATTTGCAGTCGTAAGTTCTGAGTGAAGAGGTGAGGTTTTTTTCAGTCACCGTTGGAAGACAGCTCGCCCGTTCCTCTCATCAACCTAAAAATAAACAGAGACACGAGCAAAGATTACTGCATTAAGCTCTAGTTAGTGTTTTTGTGAACATGAAACATGTGATCTTTAGCACCATCTTTTTCCAGCCTTTCAACTTCGTTCCAACACATTTTCCTTAATATCCATGTTTTTTAAGTTGCTCGTCCTACAAGCTCTTGTGCTCTGCTGAGCAGGATGCAGGATGAGCTGTTCTGCCCGGCAACAGAGCTCTGATTGGTCAGCCTTATTTTAACACATCCAAACGATAAAGAACTGAAAACAGGCTTCCATTAAACATTATATGCACCGTGGAAGTCTGTCAGTTTCGGACTTGTTGTAAAGGATATATATATATATATATAAATAACGGGGGGGGGGGGTGTTCATCTGTAAGATTTTGTTAAAGAGGGTAAACTCTCCTATAGTCATAACTTTTGTCGTCACACAGGAGGAAAGGTCATGGGTACAAGTTTGAGATCAAAGCTTTCAACAGAGGGTTGCCTGGATTAGTCTCTGTTACAGGGTGAGAATTTTGGAGTTTGGGGGAGCCTCGGAGTATACTGTACTCTGCTGTACTGCACCATAAATGCCAGGAGGTTGTTTGCTCAATTCACAGAGTTGGAGACGACAGGGCACACCCAGGACCCTCTGGAGGGATTATAGTATTGGGATTATAGTTGTCCCACAGTTCAGGAAACATCAGGAAACATCAGGGGCTTCTCAGGAGGGGCAGGAATTTTGGCGGTGACAGAAAAGTCTGCAGTGAGCTTCTCAGATCAAGTAACTGAGTAAGGATAAGGCAACAGTGGAGAGGAAACACTCCCTAAATGTTATAAGGAGGATACCGTAGGTGGGGCAGGACTCAAAAAGTTAACCATCCACCTGGGGCAGCCTAGATGATATTAGTCAGAATAAAACTAAGCTACCTAAATAAAGTTATCATAACAGTTTTCACATACATATTATAAAATGAAATATAGGATTATAAATAAAGCTAATATATAATAATAATATATAGTACCATATTATGGCATGTGTAATAAAAAGATAATATAAAGATACGGTATATAATACAGTTTATATGATAAATAAACTATTAATATGATAAGATAATATGCAGGAATATCGGCATTATTTACCTTCTCACCTGGAAATGGATATCGAGACAGACGAAAAGACTTTCGACACAGTAATTCTCCAGCAGGGGTCACTGTTTCATAGCAAGAATGATGGCAGCAATACAGCAATACAGGACGGGTCACACTCACTTATTCTCCCTCACCCTCACCAACTGTCCAACAGTCCTGTATGGTTTGGGGGAAACCTGAGGACATGAGAAGAACATCCCAAACTCCACAAACCAATAATCCTGAAGCTATAAGGTACTGGTTCACTGGAAGACATTTTATTGTTTTCCATACAACATACTATAATAAGACGCAATAGATTCATGCACTACAGAAACAGCCCCAATTTTTTTTTAGGGGAAAGGGGGGGAGGGGTTAGGCTTGGAAATGTGTCTAACATATTAACCAATCCAACTCCTCCCCATTCAACCACGAAGCTGTTCTTACATCTGTAAACTTAATTTCGCAAAAAGTGCAACACAAATGACTAGTCATGTCCTCCAGCAGGCTCCGTCTCATCTGGTGAAGGGTAGCACTGTCGGACCCTGATTCATATGACAGGGCACGTTAGGGTCATGCAGGAGGTTCCACATGAGCCAGATCTGAGGCACGGTCAAGCTGTGCACCACAATCAACTCCCTGTAGAAGCAGGGGTCGAACACCTGCAGGTGGGGCGCCGCCGAAGGTCTCACGATCCCAAAGGTACGGAAGCCCCCGTGACGGCTCGGCTTCAGTCCGATCCTGAGCAGACACATCCCCAGGAAGACGTCGTCAATGGGGAAGAGTTCCACCTCTTTGCAGGCCATGTGCAGCCTCAGTGCAGTGTGTCCCGACATGACGAAACCTCCGCCGCCCGCGTAAGCCGGGTAAATCCCCTGCCCGTATATCGACTCAGGCACGAAATATTTGCTGTTCCGTCTGCGAATTGGTCTCGCGTGGACGATGATGTCGCCCACAAACAGATCCTCGTTCGCCCGTCGCCCTTGGAGCATCTCCAAAACGTTCTCGACGTTCACGTACACGTCCGCGTCGCCCTTGAAAACAAAGCTGACGTTGGAACAGCTTGTGCTGACCCATCGCAGGAAGTTTGTTTCTTTCAGAGTCAGGTTGAAGAAGGTGTCCTCAAAGTTCCACAGCAGGACGTCCTTAAACATGTGGCTTTCGTACGCCAGCAGCCTGTCCCACAGTGGAAGTGCGCTCGTGTTTCGCGGAACTCCGAGAAGAAAAACGGTGGCGATGTTCTTCCCATCCCGGGCTACGATCTCTCTCCCCCAGGTGCGTCGAACGACCTGACGCTTATCGAAGTCGGCTGCTACAGATTTGATAGCGATCAGTAAGTAAGGAGCACCTTTAGGGCCTGCACATTTCTCTGGCTGGTCAATTAGCATCTTGAAGTCCCGTTGGTCCTTCTTGTGGAGGTAATCGTCAAAATCGAACTGCGGAAGCGTAGGCACCAGAGCCGATGGATTCGCTTTCTTTCCGCCTCTTTTCTTCGACTTAACCTGCGACTTGGAGGTTTTAATCTTTGGCTTCGACTGGGGCCCGTCGTTGCAACGTGGAAACTTAGGAACCTCAGACGAAAGGGACACTCCCTTGGTTGGCGCTCCAAGGAGTGCTCTGGAATTGCCAGCGTCGTCATGCACGATCCGCAGCGTACCCCAGGCCGGTGTTAAACTCCGATGGATGTATAACAGTATGCAGAACAGGCCCAACAGGACGAGGGTGCAGAGAACGTCTCCTTTTAGACGGAATCTCCTCATGCTGGCACACACAGCACAACAAGCTTAACCATGGGGTGTCTGGAGATTTACGCCAGGTCAAAAAATCCTCTCAGCCATGGCAGCCATGTTTATTCCCTCTCCGAGTGCGTGCTTGATTGTTTCCACCTGTCCAGAATATCTTCTCTGTGATCTACAAGCAGATGAGTCTTCAGATTCTCAGATCAGAGCTTTAACCCAAACACAGTCGCTAGGTTTCCAGTTGCTAAAAGTCAGTGCCGTGTTCCAGGTCAGGGTTACGTCCTAGAATCAGAAATACAGCAGTGCATTAGAGACACATGGAGCGATAATGTGGAAAGTTTGTGAACCCCTTGGAGTGACCTGATGTATTAATCATCCAGTGTGGTCCAGTCTTCATCCAAGGTCTACCCTAAACTGTAATTGTAAACATATTCTGCTTAAACTAAACACACAAGGATGAGCTAAGAAATAAGTGGGGCATCCGAAAAACATGGGGGAAGGGGGTCAACGAATAAAGTCGATTCCGGTTAAATGGACCACATCGGGACAAGATGGTTTTGGTCCTAATAACCGGCTGGTACGATTAATCGAACATGCCCTATGTTACAAGACGGGACATGCTATAATTTATATAACATATTAAATGTTTATTAAACCTTTATTGTA
>JAUZST010008016.1:15751-39012 GCA_034779995.1 Parotocinclus haroldoi | reverse complement strand
ATATATATATATATATATATATATATATATATATATATATATATATGATTCTGATTAATATCACCTTCCTCTGTGCTCATCTGTATCTTTTTCACAGTTTTGCTGTTTCACATTCAGTTCTGTTTTGCCTTCATATAAAATGCAGCCGAGCCAAACAGCAGCAGCATGAAAAGATGAATACACTACCCACAATTCAATGTATCACAGCTGGAGACAGAGTTCTAACGGCGTTGCGCTGTGAACAACAAGTGGTCTGAGATCTCGTCTGTGCTGGAGAGGAGCAGAAAGAGAACCGAGCCCCCTTTAAAGTTTGCTTAGAACCATAAAAGAGTTGAGTTCATTAAAAACAAGGAGGCGTGAAACAAACAGAAATGAATAAATGATGTGCCGGGATGTGTCGTGTCGTATGCAAATTAGTTCTCTGCCCAGGTTACCTTCCTTAAAAGCCTGTCATAGGACTCGGGTGCCCAAACTTTAGCTAAATTCAAGCTGAGTCCCGTTATTTACGTTTCGTTTGCAAGCTTCGGTTCCAGTGCCGATTCCAGTGGTATATGCGTTACGGAGCGTGACAGGGGTCAAAAGATACGGGCCATAAGTGGCAGAATTTATCCTGGCAATTCTGACGTTTCAGAGGTTGGATTTTTTTTTTCCTTTAGTTGATGAAAAGAGATGAAAAACAGTCAACAGCGTGACATAATAATTAGCTCTTCAGACTTTGCACCCTCAGGGCAAACCCTCTAATGCTTGTAATAAGCGTGAATTTGTAGAGCGCTCATGTTGCGTAATTAATTTAATCTCTTTCTTTCTTTTTCTTTACTTTCCTTCCTCTTACCCTGCGGGGATTCGGACCAGGGGTGTCCGAGCTTTTCCAAAATGCCGCTCAGTGTACAGGGCGAGGGGGTTAACAATCGTTATCGCGTTCCTGATGTTAGCCGCGACTTTACATATCGTTCTATTCATATCCTCCGTCTTCATTCTTAGCCGTCAGCCGCTGTAAGCAGCTCCTGATTACGTTCTGTATTTTCATATAGCCGTCAACATCGCTGCTCCTCTCTCGCCTCCCTCGTACGTCACAATCAATCAGCAAAGTGCTGCATGAGTGCTCACGCTGATATCTGTGAGCAGCGCGAGATTGAAAACGGCGAGAACAGACAACGCGAGGGTTCGCGCGCGCGTCTGAGCGAGCCCGTGAAACACAAAGCAGTTATGACAGATGAACACGGCGCACCTGAAAGCAAAGCAGCCCTTAATCAATTTAAATTCAATTTTCTTTTCTAAAGCGGGGCCGGCCATTTCTCTTCCGAGAAAGGCGAAGCGAGAGCTCTCGCAGGACTAAACGCGGAGACGCCGAGGATAATTCTTTCCCCTCCGTTCGCGGTGACTCGCGTCATACGGGACTTTGCATTTCATTTTTTTAATTGCTCGGCGTGGGAGTGGAAGACAGACGCTCCGTTATTGCTTTTTTTCGTGTGAACGTTAAGGAAATGAAGACCTGCAGTTCTGCTTCTGCACTGGGATTCAGACCTGGAGCCAGCTGTCGGGTCGGGTGTCTCCGTTGCAGGTTGCATCTGTATTACCTCATCAGGAGCGCACTTTACCTTGGGCAGAAAATAATGCGGCGCAGTGTGTGGCGCGTGTGCGTATGGTATGATCATCATTTATTTAGAATAGACATGAATTATGGAAAAGAACTAGGTTGTACAAATCGATACGTCACGGGTCGCACGTGTCTGGGTCCTACATCAATGCCAACACTTTGACTGGGAAGACCTCAAGCCGCCACTCGGCGAGGGAGGCTATGGATTGACACCCTGAGCGTCCCGTCCACTGTACAGATCCTACCAAAAAGAACAAGGCACTGTCCCTTGGACCCAGTTCGGGGTTGCAGTCAGCCAGCTGAAGCAGCAGGCGGCCAGGCGGCGCCCTGCCCCTAGCAGTGCCCCAGCATCTCAATACCCTGGTACATTTGGATCTGTTTTGTTCGTAAACCTTTATGAATTTGCCCCAGAAAACACAAACAGCTCATATAAGCACCCTGGATATTGCACATCTGATCGAAAACATATTACACGGGTGACCTTGTGGACTTCCCACAGGCTGTGAAATTTTAAAGAACCTTATTTATTCACTTTCTTACATCAACTTGACAGTATGATCGACATCTCGTTAAATACAGGTTTAAGCTCGACTGAACCCCGTCTGCTTTGGCACCAGGTGGCACGTAGGTTCAGAAAAGAAAAAAAAAACGTTTCGCTTTTGCCGCGAGGGGTAATCATCTCTAGCCCAAACCAACTCCGTTTACCCAGGATTTAGGGGCCGACACCTATTGAGGCACCTGTTTTTTGATCTGAGCCTGGCCTTTGATACAAAACCAAGTACCTGGGCCAATAGATCTGCTAGATAGTGGGCAAAAAAGGTCAAGAGACGCTTAGATACTGTATGTCATCATGTTGGTGGACAAGAGATAAGGACTGCCAGTAGGAAATTACTCCCTGGTGTAGTCTGATGCCAGGCGTGGGCTAGGGGGAAAACACCGAGCTGTGAAGCAGTTCAACGACAGGATGTTCTCTGGAATTATGGTGCTCCATTAACATTTTAGGGATGAGTTGGGGTGCTGGGAATCTCAAAAATCTAGTAAAAAAAACCCTTTCTGTGACAGTAGGAACATTTATACTCAAGCAAAAGCAGGATAAACTCGTTTTAACCCCATGATTTGGGAAGAAACAATGTATGAGCAGGTGTTCAAATACTTTTGCCCATATAGTGACCAGTCTTATGGCAGCAGTGCAGATACAGGCAGCAGGATCGCCTTGTAGATCCCTAGAAACGTCCCTGATAAATCGAGTCATTTAAGTTAACCCTGGGGTAACAGCGGCAGGGAAAGAACCCTGGATTAAACCAAAACCTGACTCGACTGAATCTTTTCTTTCCATCGCTCATCTTTCTGGTTTGTTGTTTTTGTACCTGGGACTGTGCCTGCAGGGAGTGGTGACCGCAGAGAGCAGTAAGCATGGGGTGCTCCTGGAGGAACCCAAGACTTTGCTGTTTAAAGGGAACACAAGCAGTCTTCAGATCTCCATCCAGGATCTGCCCCAGTTCCCGTGGAGCATCAAACCATTTAGCACCTGTCAGGTTTGTTTCTCACGTTTACCTCATTACGTTTGTTTGTTTTATTTCTTTAGCACCCTTTACCAACGGCCTCAAAGTAGATATCCAAATATCCAGAGTCTCAGCCCAAGCCTAGGGCGACAGTGGCAAGGAAAAACCTAAACGTGATCCCTAGCCTTGTTCTTACGTATTTTTACTTTCTTTGTCATTTCCCCTCATTTTAAACTTTTTAAATTACTATTTTAGCCACATTATCCTTATTTTTACTCTATGTCCTGTTTACTGTTTAGATTTTTTATAATATTATAGGTTTTTTTTTTTGTTTATTCTTCTTCATTTTCCCTCCCCTTTTTTATATTCTTCTTCTCTCCTTGCTCCGTAGCACCATTTTTCTTTTTGTCTTTTTCTTCTCTTCTCCTTTTCCCTTCTCTTTCAACCATTCTACGGTTTCTCTTTTCTTTTTTCCTCTCATTTTTAGTTATTTTTATTTTATTTTTTTTTAGATATTTTTTCTCTTGCTGTTCACGCCATGTTTTCCTTCTTATTTTTTTTCTCTCTCTGTATCTTTCCTTCACTTTTCCTTCCTGCTTCTTTACGTTTGTCCTCGCTTTTTTTTGCCTTCCCTTCTTTCTTCTATTGCATTTTCTCCTAAACTTACTTTCATTTTTTTCCTGCTTTTTTTTTACTCTTTCTGCCTCCTTAATCAGATTTATTTTCATAGGAGCGTTTACAACGCCTCAACTCACCATTACAGGCCAAACCTAGGGTGACAGCGGAAAGGAAAAAGTACAGAGAATACTACCAATGTGATATTATACGATGGGTCGGAGTAACTGGGTACTTTGCAAGGGTCTGGAAAGTCCACTGACACTTTGGAGATGCCAGTTAACCTAACGGGGTACCCGGGGGAAAACCCGAACGGACACACAGGCCCCGACTCAGGTGTTTGGAGCTAGCAGGGTCCTAATGCTGGCGTTTTCGGAGCTCTGTGAGGTCGATGATGATCTGCAGGATGAATTTAATGTGAAGGAGGAAATGGTTCTGGCCGTGTTCCAGGCAGCAGCTTAGTTTTAAGAGCGCCGTGATTCATCTCACACAGGAGAGCTGATCTAACGCACCTCGTTACCGTCGTGAAGGCTTGTTAATCAGAGGATCAGTTGAACCGGGGGCATGAATCCCGCAAGGCTCCGTTTAAACCGAGATCATTCAATCAGAGCTCGAACTGGATGAACGTCTGGAGAACGAGGTCCAGATCTCACGACCTCTTTCTTCGTTTTCGATCTTCACCTGTGTCCTTGTTCACCCTGCCTTTCCTTTTTTTGGGAGGGTGCCCCTTTTTTGTTGTCTTTCATCCATCTTTTCATCCATTATCCTTTCTGATTTTTTTTATTTATTTATTTTTTTTATTTGTGCACGTTATTTCATCCCGTTTGGGCTTCTTCTTCTTCATTTTTCCTTTTTTTTTTTTTTTTTACGTTCTTTCCTTTCTTGTTCTTAATTTTAATTCTTGTTGAAGTGCTTTTTTTTCTCTTTTTATTTGGCCATTGTTTTCTACTCTTTGTTTTCTTTCTCATTTCTCTCGCTTTCATCGTTTTTTTTTTGTTTTGTTTTGCTATTTTGTCCTGTTTTTAATTTTTCGTTCTCTCCTGGCCCTGTATTTTTTCCCCCCTTTTTTTCCTTCTAGTTTCAATTTTAAATTTTAGATTCAAATTTTATATCATTTGTTATATTCATATTGTTGTCCAAACTTTTGTCTTGTCTTCCTTTGCTTGTTGTTTCTTGTTATTTGTTGATCCTTTTCCTCCCTTCTTTGTCTTTCCTGCTTTTAATTTTTTTTTCCTTTCTTTCTTTCCTTTTTTTTTTTTGTATTTTGCTTTTTTTTGTTTTTGTTTTGATTATTTCCTTATATTGTTTCCTCTCCGGCAGGAGTTCCTTTTCTCACAGGTTTGGGGCAGTAACCAGCGCCCCCTGCACTGTGCCTTCTCTCTGGAGCGCTTCAGCGCCTCCGCCGCCGCGGCCGCCGCCCAGCTCTCCTGTAAGATCAGCGTTCGGCAGGTCAAAGGTCACGAGCAGGTGCTGCAGGTGTTCACCTCTGTGGAGGAGGTTCGAGTTTTTCGATTCATTATAAAGAATAATAATGATAAGCCTTAAAACGAGACCCAAACTCCCTCTCCTGCTGCCCCTCCCTCAGAGGGAGAAGGAGGCGCTGCCCTTCTTTATGCAGGCCGACTGCACGGTCACTTCCCAGACGGGCGCCAAAGCCTTCAAAATCCCCCCGTCCATCCGCCAACGCATCTGCGCCACCTTCGACACTGCCAACACCAAGGGCAAGGACTGGCAGCTGCTCGCCCAGAAGCTCCACATCCAGAGGTGAGAGCCCCGCCCACACGGCCACGTTTATTACTTCTTTATTTATTCTAGTTTATTATCTTCTCACTGGATCAGACGGACCACGCCCTGGAATTTATCTCCCCAGCATGGTCGCTGTCTGTTACGCACGTGCCGCTCCGTATTTAAAAACTCACGAGCCTCTGATCTTTAGATTCAGACTCTGGTTTTATTGAAGGATTTTTATCAACGCTAACGGCATCTCACTTTAATTGACTGTTTCAACCCGAATCTGTGGATTAACGCTTAGAACCGTGATGCAACACTGCCCCCGCCTGTCCGTACAGAGTATTGCAGCCTCACAACGAGCCAGACAGGAGTTTGATTTCGTTTTCGTTTTTCCATTTTGTTCTTCTTTCTTCTTGCTTTTAGTTTTAATCTCAATTCCTCTTTTTGAGTTTTCAGACCCCTTTCTTTCCCCCTTCTTCCTCTTTCCCTGCTCAGTAATCCCGTCTCCTTTCATTCCTTCACTGCGGTTTTATTTCTCCCTCTTTTCCCGGTTACATCCCATCCTTTATCATTTTACTCGTGTTCCCTTTTTCCCAATACTTTTTTTTCCCTTCTCGCGGTTTCAGTGCTTCCTACCTGGACTTGCTTTTTCCCTCGTCTCTTCTCTTTTTTCATTTCCTTTGTTTAGTTTTTTTTTTTTTTTTGCTCCTTAATGCACTCTTTGATCCCGTTCATCGATTTCCATTTCTTTTTGCTGTTGGCTCGTCCTGTTTTCTGCCTGTTCTTACCGGTTTTCCTTTTTCCTTTTTCTAAACAAGATCTTCTCTTGCCGCCTCGTCTCTCTCTTTTATATCTCTAAGATTTCGTTTCGATGTATCCCCTACCTTTCGTGAATTATTCGTAAATTTCCACGCCTGCTCTTTTTTTCTTTTGCCCTTCTTCTTTCATTTCTCATGTCACTGATTTCCCTTTTCCTCCGTAAGTCGTCCCGTTTTCTTTCTTCACTTTTTAAACCTTTTTTTCTTCGTTTTCCTTCCTTCTTCCTGAATCCACTTTCTGCCCTCTCCAGTAGCTCGTCTCTAACCTTCAGGAGCTTTTACCACTTCCCAAATGCAAGAATTCACGTCTTTATAACCCTGCTGCACCACAAAGACGTGAAAAGACTTTTTCTTTCGTTCTGACTGGCGTAGACACGTAGCCTTAGTGGCCTAAACCCTGTTCTCCCTGTCCCGTGCCTCCCTCAGGAACCTGTCCTATTTCAGCAAGCACAGCAGCCCGTCAGGAGTCATCCTCAGCCTGTGGGAGGCCCGGCACCAGGCGTCCGGAGACCTGGACTCTCTAGCCAGCGCCCTGGAAGAGATCAGCAAGATCCACTCGAAAAGCTCGGCCCAGAGCCCAGACCAGACGCAGCCCGATTACAACCAGTGAAGCAGCGACGCCAGCTGGGCCGTAAACTCGCGACGCGTTCGTCACCGTCCCGGTCTGGGGACCAAGGAGGAACGCGGACAGTACCGATCAGCGTACTGCTTAGAACGAGGAACCCACAGAGAGGCAAGGGAGGGAAAGAAGGACGGTCGTTTGAACTCGAGGGGTCGACGGACATCGTTCTTACGCTTTTTCTTTTCTTTCCATGGTTTTAGCAGGGCGGTGTGTGAGGCAGCATGCCTCCACGTGCTCATACTTACTCCGTTTGTGCACCGGTCGCACTTCAAGGCGCTGTACGGGGGCAAAGACGTGCCCTCGTTCCCCCCGGAGTTTAAACTGGCCTCACTAAAGCAGGGACGGAACGCGTGCTCCGTCCGACACAGACAAGGGAAGGCATAAATAAACATGGATCCGGCGGCGCCGGGGCTTAAGCCGAGGGCGAACGCGGGATCGAGGAGGAGTCGTTAAGACAGCGGAGCAAACGTGTTCCGCTTCGATAACGCGGGCGGTTTGGAGGACGTGTGGTCTGTCGAGACAGATACAGTAAATCAGCTTCAATCTTGACAGACGCCTCTTCCTGTAGAGCTCGAATATCTTAAGCCTTCCCCGGTTCAAAGGGGGGGAAAAAAAAGAAGGAAAAAAAAAAAGAAGAAAGGTCCGGATCATAAACAAACAGCAGTTACATCCTTCAGCCAGATCAGCCTAATCTCTAAACCTAATCCTCTCCATTTCATTTAGAATTAAGACGCGAACTGTTGCAGCCGTCCGTCAAACCATCAGCAAGTTCTGGGGGGAAAAAAAAAGAGAGAGAAAAACGTGCAACGTTCCGGATTATTAAACGATAAACACGACCCCAAATCAGGAAAAGGAACAGGGACTTTTAGTCCGTCCTTTCCTGCATTTCAGGCCTGCGACACATTCCAAAATAAAAAGTCGGGGCGGGGCAGTTTAGGGCTGGTAATGAGATAAAAAGTAACAATAATAATAATAACGACGATCAGCTATGATTATAATCATGAAAAGCGGCATCCGGGAAAGGCTGGGGCTTTGAGGAGTGAAGATGATCAGAGGAACTCCCTCCAGTTTGTCCCCACCTGTTTATGAACGATGTTCCTCGACGAAGGACTGGAAGGGATTTCGATATTTATCCCTCGACAGAGCATAATATCAATAAGCCATTCTGAATCGGGAGGAATTTCGGTCCTAGAAAGTAAACTGAAGTGAGGAGATCTCTCTGCCCCCTCCCTCAGGCGTCGCTGCGCCAAGAACCGCCATTGATCCATGTCTGATAGGAGCACATGGGTAAGGGATTACTTTATTAAAAATTTACATTCACGAACCCCGCTTAAAACTTTACTGTGCAAAAAAACAAGCGTCCTGTTAACCAGGTCCACAAGCTCCGCCCACTCCTCTGGGCTCAGAGGCATCTAGGAAGGATGGCTTTCGCACCAGCAGAGGGCGCCACGTACCTTTAGAAAGCCCTCCGGCGTGACATAAGGGTGAAGGGACCTCTTGCGGTTCTTCCCAGAATAGTTTGAATACCAGTAAGTTGTGGTACCACTGTGGCTTTACGCAACTGTGCGACACAACCAGCCGCAGAGCTTCCTGGCAGCGCCATTTGAACAAAAAAAGAGGCCCAGGAAGCCACGAAACTCTTATCTGTGTCGCTTATCTTAAATGTCCGTTTATTTCTGTATCACAGTTCAGAAGACGCAAGGCGACGGATGGTTAAGAGCATCCGAATCCTAAGGCTACCGAGAAACAAGTGCGAGCAGAACAAGTAGCGCGTTTCCAACTTTCAAAGCAAGCCCAGGATGGCAGTGGCAAGGGAAAACTCCCTAAAAGTCACGAAGAAGGAACCGCGGGAGGACTAAAAGTCAAAAAAGGCTACCAAACCTCATTGGGTGGCCTATATATTATATGTAAGGGGTTTCGAGCGCCTAAAGTGTTACTAACAACGACAACAACAAAAAAAACAACCTTAGACATCTGAAATTGTACGGTTATCGCTGCTTAAAACTAAAATCACCAGCACTGTTTAACTCAAAGAGCCAGCTACTGGGAACTGGCTTGGTTGGCTGGGTTCGAATCCCAAACTTGCAACAACATCAAGGTCCCTTGACCTCTATCGGCACCCCGGTGGATTCCGTTTCCATGCGACCCCGACCGGGATTAGTGGAGGGAAATCAGAGCGTTTGCTTTGCTCTGCAAAACCCCCAAAATGTCTTTTTTTTGTAAAGCATGAAGAATTTAAATTTGTAAAAGGACCTTTCAGGTGGTGCAGAGCTCTGATAGCGCCTCTGCAGGGACCCCGGAGTCGCTGGTGCTGCTGGTACCCATTACGGAGAGCTCTGGGAAAGGGCCAGGAAAAACAGGCCTAGGCCCTGCCTGGACTCAAACCCAGATTAAGGTCAGTACAGTTTGGAGCTTGCATGTTAGGGTGCCGCACCTGTATATATAATATATTTCTTTATTTATTTTCTAAACAACTAAAGGAGCCAGAGGCAAGAAGAGCGCCTTTCTTTAATACGTATAATATCTCAGGTAGAATTATTCATACACTCCTCACGAAAATTAGGGGATATTTCATTATGGGAGATTTAATTTGGAATTATCCCCCGATATGTGTGTGTGTGCAGTGTATATATAAGAAGATATTATGACAAACTGAGATCGGGCATTCATTTAAATTAAGACCTATTTGTGTTTTGATTGTTGCTTTACCTTTTAAACTCGCTTCTTCACTTGATTCGAGCTGAATTTCCTGGGTAAACACTAAAACCAGGGTGAGTGTGTACGGTTTTGTGCTTTAGTTACCGGGGGGCTCCGATATGATTCCCTAACGCACTCACGGGAAAGAGGTACAGGTTCTTTTCTCCGTGCTCTATTTGAGAACAATAAGGTCCCAAAACTGCTGAGCTCTGCTTCGTTTGACTGTTGCTGATGGAGCCGAAACGTTTTGCTTCCCTGCCGATGTGAAAAGCTGTGCTGAAGTTACATGAACCTGCCAAAAGTTTACTTAAAGGAATAATCTGGACGACAGCTGAGGCCATCCCTCAAATCCCTCAAAATTAAAAACTGACTTTCGATTCCATTCATCGGTTCTTTATGCTTTAATTGCACGTCCGCGATTGGGGCAGGAAACCACCCGTATTAAGGAGACAGCCATGTCATCACGTCGTTTTGTTTTGAAACGCCAAGCTATGCGGAGCAAAGCGCTCCAAAGTTTGTGGACGCCTGTTGCAATACGTTATGCGAAAATGTGATTGTTCTAAAGCCTCCAACATGATAAAAAAAATATCCAAAGCATGATGCAGAGCTTTATCACAGTACCGGGTTCGACCGTCCGCGCTAGCCTAGCTCAAATGCTGCATTAGCATTAGCGGGATAGTCTCAAACGCGTTAAAAACGAAGCTCAAGGTGGTTTTAAAAAAGAAACTTCTCTCAGTCACTGCCGATCACAAAAAGTAAACGCTTCTGAATTGACGAAGCTGTGGTTCAAACGGAAAGGAATGTCTTTGACGTCAAGCGTTTTTTCTCTCGTTTAAACCATTTCTAAGTTAAAAAAAAAAAAGAATAACGTAAAGCGATTTCTTCCACGCAGGAAAAAAAAGCAAGCACTGACCAGCATCACATCCATGCGGGTTTAAGCTGGTGTGGTGCTGGTTTTGCTCGTTGACCAGCATAACCTTGCTGGCAAAGCTGGTTGCCCAGTATGATCTTTCTGGTTTTGTTGGCTAGTCACCAGCATACCCAGTGAAGAACATCATGCACTGGTCACCACCATCCAAGAACAGGCAAAGACCAGTACGTTCTGGTCACCACCATCCAAAAACCAGCAAAGACCAAGATGTGCTGGTGACTAGCAACCCCAGTACAGACCAGCATGTGCTGGTCCCAGGTTCATCCTTTCAAACGTATTTACTGCTTATGATCAGTAGGAACTGTGAGAAGTCTGTTGTTACTAGATCATTGTGTTTGGCCGTTGAGCTTTTGGAATCCAAAAAATAAATAGATTCTTTATACCTAAACTTTGGCACAAATTTCAAGTCGATAATCAGAATCGGAACTAATGAAATGTAGATGAAACCCAACCCAACCCCGGCTTTGCTTTAGGATTTTCTCCTCTTTGGGTCCTTCAGTCATGTTGGGCAGATAAGTGTATAAATCAGATATAAATCTTAAGAACATCTGGTTAATTCATCGTTTTACATGGAATCCTCTTACGAGCCGAACTCTACCTTTAATGGAATTGCATCTTCGTTCTTGTTTCTCTTTCCGTTCCATAGCTCAGCATGAGAGTACTGATACGAGATGAGTGACTCTGTTCCCTCCGAATGAACAGAAAGCTCGTCCTCGTGGCACCTCGTACTGAGACCCTTTGCCCACCCGACCTTTTCCATGCTAGGGTACTCGTGCCTTTATAACCGCTGTAAAAGCCGAGCGTTTTTCAGCAGGTGTTTTTTCCGTTACGCAGCTATTGCTTCACACCGACCATTACGGGAGCGCTTGGTTTGACTTTGTGGTGTACGCTGTTGAGCCTCGGGACGTTCCAGCCATTTTCTGTACGGCAGACCTGCTGATGTATATGCAGCCTTTTTGGAAATAAATGTACAGCTGAAGCTCGCCGTGTTTCGCTCCTCTTCTTTCGAAGGTCGGTTCTGGGTTTACACTGGGCGCTAGCTTTAAACACCAGTGCATAAGCTGTTTTTAAAGGTGGTTTGCATCTACCCGCACCTTCCACCTTGCACCTTTAGGCCAACTAGTGTCTCGAAAGCGCTCCAGGGTGTTGCCCTGTGCTGCCGGCTAGGTTCCCTAAGGTCGTGCATGGGATTTCGTGAATAAGAAAACATAAAAAGGAAAGAAAGGAAGGTTTTTTTAATCTAATAAGTGTCTTTTTATTGTAAGTCCCCTGAGTGGGGTGCCAGTCCATCGCAGGGCTGTCAGGGGTCGCTGTTAAGGGTGCCAGGCGATCGAGCCCACGAGTCCCTCCCAGCCTTAGACACAGAAAGTATTGATTACTTGGAAAATAACAAAGTAAAGGAAATACATTTCTTAAGAATCAAAAATCTTCGTCTTCGCAGAGGGTGGATTCGCGTAAGCTTTATTTATTTTTTGCTTTATTTTATTGTGAGAATTTAACAGAGGGAATATATCTGAAGAAAATATAATACTTACAATTAGATTAGAATAACGTGTGGGGCTAGGATGAAATAAACAAAATAATAAGGATTGTAATAAGTAAGGAATGTCGCTGTTCTCATAAATGCTCTTAAGCAAGACTGTTACGTGAAGAATGACAAATGTTCACACGTTTTTTTTTTTATTTATTACATTTTTTTTAATGACTGAATAAAATTTCAAAACACACACACACACACACACACACACACGCTTAAGAAATTCCTTCTTTCTTTCTTTACGACGCTTTTGTGAATGGGATCCCTGCAAGCTGTTTACTCATTCCGGCTTCATAAATCAGGATTAGAACGTGTGTTTGATGATAAAATATGTCACCGGTCATTAACCTTGACTGGCACGTCAAAGAAAAGAGCGAAGCCAGTGTTTGCGCTCTCGTCACACGCCTTTAGAGGAGCGCAGCCGTTCCGCCGTTTTCTTTTGATGCAAAAACATTTAAGATTCAAAGTCCAAGCTCTTATCTCGGATGTCTGGTCTGTTACCAAAGGACACACGATCCCTGAGCTCACGTTTACAGAAGGTCCAGCGATGGGCGTATTGCTCTGCAGCGTGGCTGGGGTTCGACAAGAGGCTGGAAGCCGCATGTCAGGTAGGTGCCACGCTCTGGCCTTTCCGGTTGGTAGCTGTGGGAACGCAGATGTGGCTGCGCTGCTGTTAAAAGTTCGGAGGTTTTCTAAAACATCTCCCAGGGTCAATAAAGTTCTGTCTATCAAAACCCTTGTGTACAGGATGGCCCAAAGTGCCTCGGACCTGCCTGTGAGAACTTGGAGGAATGAATGAATGAACCTCCTCACTACTGGAGATCAATATAACAGCTTTAAGCTGCCGAAGGCCGGCGTCTTCAGATTTAATGTTCAGACACAGAGCAGAACTGATTTCAGGAGTGAAACCGACTCATCGAAAGTCAACCACAGGTTTCTACACCTGATGACTCACACCGACTGAAAGTAAACGCACTGCCAATACAAAGTGAAGGCACGACACAGACGGGCTCCAAAACTGTAGCTAAATTTGTGGACCAGCTTCTTGAGCAACGCGTTTTCAGATCAGGGCAGCCCAAAAATAAACCGATCTCACGGGTTGTCATTCCGGTTCCTCACGTGTATGAGTTTTACATAGGTCTTAGAGGGCTTCCGAGCACCGCTGAGTCCACCAGGGACTGGTAGATGAGCGCGAAAGGGTCCCAGTAAAGAAGAATTTCAAGGAGCAAAGCAGGGAAGCAGACTGTAAAGGAAAAGAGAAAGTAAGATTGCAACGACTAAGATGTGAAACCAGAAGCGAAGTTCCACTCGGAAACCTCGTAAGAATTTGGTTTTGTCTCCAGCGTGTCCCAGGAACACGAACCCAAGCACGAGGACAAACGTAAATAGCACACCCCTGAGACCTCGAGACCTTTTTGTCCGTTGTGTTTTACAGTACGTCTGTCGTCTACTGACAGTGCTCAGTCTTTCGCCGCTGCATCATTCCCTGTAGAAAGGAACGGCTTCTCAGGCGTCCCCTTTTAACCCTCAGTCATCGTGACTCAGAATGAATTCTGACACGTGACCGCGAAATTCCCCTCGCCCTGTCGCACTCCGGCTACGCTAAATAAAATGGGAAGAGAGAGAGAGAGAGAGAGAGAGAGAGAGCAGATGAACAGTTCTTAGGACAGATGTGTCGAGTCCGGCCTCGTGGTTAAGACATGACGCAGCGACATTCTTTTTTACCGCCGTGCTTTTCACGTCGGGCTAAGGGTGCTTCGTTCATTCACTTTCTTATCTGATCCTGGAAGGGTCGCAAGGGAGGAACAAGGCGGGTACAAACCTCGACTGAACCCACTCCATCTCAGCGCAACAA
This sequence comes from Parotocinclus haroldoi, assembly GCA_034779995.1. Lineage (NCBI taxonomy): Eukaryota > Metazoa > Chordata > Actinopteri > Siluriformes > Loricariidae > Parotocinclus > Parotocinclus haroldoi. Next base: position 25,107 of record JAUZST010008016.1, on the reverse strand, counting down.
GGGCACTTTAGAAACGACAATTAACCTAACATGTCCATTGGTCTTTTGGACTGTGGGAGGAAACTGGAGTACGGGAAGGACGTGCAAACTCCACACCGAAAGGGGATCAAACCCAGGTCTGCTGCCACCGTGCCACCGTACGTGCAGGGGTGGGCAAAGGTCTGCGTTACAGACCCCACAGAGCAGCAAGACCTTGTTAAAGAGACACCGAAAAGTCTGTTTAGCGGCTCGTTGCTAAAAGCGTCTGGAGAGAAACGATTCACGTGTCAGGCGGCGTTATCGAGAGGTGGGGTCAGAACCCTTGGCCCATGGTCCAGTCCCCGTGTTTACTGTTTGCCGTGCTTCTCCAGAGAGCATCATTACCTTCTTCGCCTAGATGTCCCAATCTTAAATTTCTCTCCACATCATTTTCATGCCTGTATTAGGGTGATATGCGGTCCAAAACAGGTGTACACTTTTGAGCTAAATGTGGACCGAATGACCGATGGAATGGCTCTGGCCCTGAGGCCAGGTGTTATTATAAATATTATTGGTTTTAACTTTAACCTTTTAGCAGCATTACATAAATGGCCTAAACAAAAGAATATAAGCCCAGGCATCCATGATTCAGACCCTGTTATGCTTTTACTCGCGTCATACTGACATGACGGGAAGTCACATGACCCGGGTGCATACCTGTGATTAATTAAACTAGGGTGAGGCTTTTTTTTTGGGGGGGAAGAAAAGAAAAGAATCCATGTGAAGCTGCACCTACTGAGGGCGAGCACGGCTTTCCGTCTTACAGTTGCTTAGATCATGTGTAGGAAACAGAGGGTGTTTGGGCTCTGTGTGTCGTTTGTGAGTTATCAGCGCAGCCCAGAAAACCGTTTTCAACTGATCGAATCGACCGCCTCGCTGTGCGAGTGTGTGTGTGTGTGTGTGTGTGTGTGCAGACGCACGGACTTGCAGGGCGTGCTTTCAGGTGGTTTCCAGTTCCTCTGTAAACTCACAAACTTAAAAACGCTCCCGGGATTAGAGCTGCAAGTGTCGCAATCACAAGCGAGTCTAAACCAGAAGGCACAGCACGTGGGTAGAGAATCGGCCCGGGCAGCGTCGGTTCTAAACCATTTCAAGCGGGATTAGGTTGCGTCAAATGGGACGAAATGGGAGAAAATGTGCATTGCTTATATCATATTATAAGGCCAGTCCCAAGATGAGCGAGCCTAGGGCGACAGTGGCAAGGAAAATCCCTGAAAGTAGAAGAAAGAAACCTTGGGAGGAACCGAGGCTCTAAAAGGGACCCGACCTCCGTGGGTGAACCAGGCCCAACCAGAACCACCTCTGACGCCCCCCCCCACGGGCGTGGTGCCAGTCAGGGGCAATTCTAGGATCAGAGCTTAAAGGGCACCCAGTTAGATCACCCACTTTTTTATATAAAGTTATGGAAAAGGGGAAGGAAAAGACTGGGACTGGAAAGAAACCAGCACGTTCGAAATCCTTTAACTTTAAAACTGATTTGTTTTTGCATTTGCGAGGCCGCTGCGTTTTTTGTTCGAATATCATGTTTGAAACGCACACTAGCTATTGTTCGAACATTTTTCTAGCTTATCGGGTATAAACTCGTGCCGCGGTGCTGGGAATCGGTTTAGGGAAACCACCTAATCTTTGCGTTTTTGGTCAAATTAAAAACTAGCTCCTTTGCAACGCGTGGTTTTGTGCGTCGCTGTGCTTTTGCAGCTCTGCGTCATATTCGGGTTTGTTAAGTATAAAATAAGGTTTAAGGTTTAGCAGAGCAGCTTGATGATCGGACGGAAGGCAGGGCTGAATGAACCAGGTGTGGGGAGGAGCCTCAAACTCAAACTCAAACTCAAGCTCAAGCTTCGGGCTTTTCTTGAATTCCAGTTGTGTGTGGGTGTGTGAGTGTGTGAGCAGTTCAACCATGCCCTCGGTGGAGTTTCTGCCCTTCAGGACCGGATTTGAATGAACGGAGGATCATGAAGAACTTTATCAGCCTGGTAAAGTCTGCTTTGACCGTTTGGTTTGATCTAACCTGAGGATTGATTAGTGCAGTTTAGTTTGTCTGCGTGTTCTTTCCTAAATACGAACAGGTTTTTAATTCAGCCTAACAAAATCTGCCTAACAAAAACGGCGACCTGTAAAAACCACGTCTTTTTTATGTCTGTTTTAAAATTGCGTTCATTTTGAGCAATTAGTTTCCTCAGCCGTGCTTCATCGGTACAAATTGTGCTGTTTAGTGTGGTGATCACCCCGGTGCGGCACGATTGTGACTTTAAATTAGATTCGCCATGCTTTATGACCACCAGCTTTGCAACAGGGATGGTTTTAATTGCATACGGAATGACGTTCATGTTCCAGCCGATACCAAACACCAGTGGGTTCAAGTTAAACGTCTCCTAAACACCGACTCATGAGTACTGGTTTATACAAACGAACTGTTGAATGTAGCTCTAAAGATGTGTAAAATGGTGCAGATGAAGCCGTGCTTAACGAGGGGGCACGTGAGATCCTGGGGACACGTTTGAGGAGCAAAAGCACTTGCACTAAAAGTCTCAGACTGCTGTCTTGGAAAACCCCGAGTTTTAGGGAGGTCTCCTGTTTGAGTTTTTTTTTCTTGGTCCTGGTTCATGTTTATTCGAAAACAGGCTCATTACTGAAAATCTGTGAGGACTGAAAGCAGAAGATGGCTAAATACCAGAAGGTCAGGGAGCTCGCTGAACTTCCTGTGTGAAAGCTGGTCATTTTGGAAGCCGCACCAGAAGTGGCTCCTCGCTCGGGGACGATGTTTGTGTCCCTGTCCTCCACCGTGCCGCCTTGTGAGCCTCGCATGCAAACAGTAAAGTTGCCACCCTCTCTCCAGTGAAGTGCGAATCGTCTAGGAATGCGGCGGTAGGCTGTGATCGTTACCCCTCCGCATTCGATGGTCACGTTTTCACCGTTGCTCTACGACCTCCTCTGTGTCCCTGTGTTAAGTTAAAATGATCCAGTGTTTGCCGTTTTTATCGTTATTGTTATCGCTTGTGTCTCCTAAGCTGTTGGTGCTGGCTTGGGCCTGGACCGTCCGTGCCGGCAGAAACCGAACCGAGCGAGGTCTGGCCTGCAGAGACAACGCGGAGTATGCTCACGGTGACACCTGCTGCCTAAACTGTCCGGCCGGTGCGTTCTGGGTTCATATAATGCACACGTTCTGGGCGGATTAGGCTTGGGTTTAAATCAGTCAAGAATGGTGGTTTTGGTGTTCGACCTTATCACTCAACCCTTAATCAGAAAGTGCTGCGATATCGAGCAGCAAAAATGCACAGCATTAATGCTGCAGAAATGTAAATGACCTTTACAGAGGGTCCGGACCTGACCCCGTACCGTGATAGAACCTTGCTTTTTGGACTTGTTCCTCATAACAGTCTGGACGCTCCTTTTTGGTCGTTGGTTCCAAAAAAAACAAACAAAAAAAAAAGCGCTTTTTACAACGTAGCATCGTCTCAAAGCAACTTTACAGTAATACATGATCTAAAAGGCCAATCCCGAGTTGAGCAAACCCAGGGCGACAGTGGCAAGGAAAAACTCCCCAAAATGGTAGGAAGAAACCTCGGGAGGAACCAAAGACTCAACAGGGGACCCGCCCTCCATGGGCGGCCTAGATGCTAATTAAACAAATACTAAATGTATATTAAATTATAGGAAAATGAGTTTAAAATAAATAACACATTATTAATAAAATGTAAATGAGTAGTAGAAAAAACGAATAATAATAATAATTCAAATTCTGAAACAAAATTAATTATGTGATGAGTCAAATAGCATGGTTATGAGATCTGGGCCTCGTTGATGAGGAGCAATAAGAAGAAGAAGAAGAAGAATAGAATGATGTTTATCATATTTTTAAATGAAATATGAATCGTCTGCGCGTTTAAACTTTTGTCTCCCGCGCTGTTCCCCACACGCCTTCACCCGTTAGCCGAGTCATACTTGCCGGAATTGGAACTGGAGTCTTGATTAACGATCAGATCGATCACCGAGTGAACACGGAAGCCCTAAAAGTCATTTCCGGCGGCTTGAGGCTGGAATAACTAACGAGCTCTTCCTAACCTTGGCTCTCAGAGGGTACGGAGGTACAGTGGGGGCTGAGAAAAGGGAAAGAATCCAACATTTCGTCAGAATTGCATCAGGTCTCTGTACGGGTCTGAGAGCTCGTTAACTGAAACCCCGCCAGTACCGGTCCAACCGGGACCCCGTTTGGCTTTCAGAACTGCCTCCGTTCTTCGTGGCATGGATTCAGCAAGGTCCTGGAAACCTTGCTCAGAGGTTTTGATCCGCGTCGACGCGATGGTCCCTGCACCTCTCCCTGCTCCGAACGTGGCAGCAGGACTGAGAGGGGCTGCGAGTAGCCCATCGACCTCAAGGTTCGCCGTGCAGAGAGGCCCGTGGCCCGGAATGTGGCCGGTGATCGGTGCGACCTTGTTCCTGTTGATCCCAAAAGCGGCAATTAAATAAAATAAGCGCCCAAACGAAAGCTCTGTTTGGCGTCGCCGTTGCTCCGGACATGTTTCGCGTTCAAGCCGGGAGATTCTAATTCCTGAATTTACGATCTCCTATATTATAGATCTCAGATCTCGTATCGCCGTTTTGTTATCGCGTTAGACGGTATGAGATTTAGTCCTGATTAACTGAATAAAAATCGCTTTACTTGGTGAGGGATGCTATTTAATTAGTAGTTTGTAAGAATCTGCTGCGGTTGCTGCATTCTGTATCGTGTGTCGTAAAAACGTCTCGAATTGCCGCGACGCAATATTGTTTCCGTATCGCCCACCCATCGCGACTGGTGTCGGCGTAAACTTATCCCTGTCACGAGTCGCCGTTGATCCCAAAGGCAACGTTGAATAAAAGAAATGACCCGAAACGAGAACGTGCTAGAACCCGGTCCGGATCACGGAGCCGTTTGTTCTTACCTCTGCAAACGTTACGGTGGGAGGTTTCGATTTCTCCTCCCCTGTCCTTCGCTCCCTCTTCTCGTCCCCTCTCTCTTAGGTTCCCCTCAGTTCTTTTGGTTCCAGGACCTTTTTTCAGCAAATGTTTCCAGTGCTGGAGTTCGAATTTGGCAGGACGAGGACCCGTGATTAAATATGTACTCTCACTGTTACAGTTCTTCCTCTCTCGGTGTCTGTTTGTGTGTGTGTGTGTGTGTGTGTGTGTGTGTGTGTGTGAGAGAGAGAATTACTCTTACTTAAAGCCTAATTAACTGTCGGCTCCGTGGTTACAGCGCTCCTGTGGATCCGTGTACGAGCTGAGCACCGGAATAATGAATATTCGCAGCAAAGGCAAGAGAATTCGCGTCTCGTTTTATCTGCGGTTACATAATGCAGAGCCATATTCACACAGGGCAGCGTTTGGGCCACAGGGGGCACCTGAACCCTGTTTAAAGCTCCCCCTCTCCCCTCTCCCCTCTCCGTCGGCCATCTTCTACATTCTCTGGATTGAGGTCGGGGTCTCGTTAGGGTCTCGTCCGCGTTGTTTATCGGCTTATTGATTCGAGGAGTAACTGTGGAAAGAACGTTCGGGTACAAAGTACAGCTGTGTTTGACATCGCCAAAAGTATTTGCTCGCCCCTCGGAGTGGTCCGAATCAGGCCTTCCAGTCACTTCCGTGGCCACAGGGGTATAAAAGGAAGCACCTGGGCGTGCAGACCGTTTTCTCAAACCTTTGGGAAGGAACGGGTCGCTCTCAGGAGCCTCAGGAGCCCAGTGCCCAACGTCCTTTGTGCGTCGAACATGCAATTCTCTTCTGTCCTTGTTTTCATTATGGATCTGTCAGGCCTTTCAGATCTCCTTAATCGCTGCGGTTACTTTGTGTTAATCACAGTTCAGAGCATTCTTGCTCTCTTGTACCCGACGCTCCTACTTTTCGAGTTTCGTTCTCGGGAGTCAAAATTCACAGGACACCCTTTCATTTCAGAAGCAGAAGGGGAAAATGGCGACGTCTGAACAGCCCTGCGAGTAACGGGGCGAAACCCGAAAAAGAAACTTCGGCTGGACCGTAACCGCTCCAGCTTTGGCAAAGATGCTGGGGGCATTATGGGAAACGTAGTTCCTGTAGTGAATTCCTAGAAGGAATGGGATTTTAGTGGGACACAGCAGCAGTTCAACTGGGGCATGTGCCGTGGGAAGGTGGGTGTGGTCCAGTACCTTATCTGGTGCAAGCTGGAAAAGCGGAAAAAAAATAAACGTTAAACCTGTCACTGAAGTGAGTGAGGGTTAATTCAAACGGCCCTTTTTCTTCACGTCGGCTTCACTCAGTTTCCGTACCTCGACGTGTTGAAAGGAGCGCCGCTCCAATGCCGCCTTCCGTTACTCTTCCAAACGAGTTGAGATAATGGAACAATTAAAGGACGTCGTTAATATTCTTGACTTTTGTGGCCGCTCCGCGCGAGTGGCTGAGCGTGAAGGCGCTTTAAGCCATGCAGGAATCGTCTCCGTTGGCTGTGCGGCTGTGCACCAGTCTGTCTGCTGAACAAAAACAGATCAAGAAAAGAACCGCACGGGTCTGAGTGTGGTCGCGACAAAGTTCACCGAACCAACTGACAACTGGCGGTACAAACCTTTTGCCATTGGTTTCTCTCTGACAGGCTCACACACACACACACACACACAAACTCTTTAACTCTTTCTCTTGGTCCTTCTTTATCGCTTCATCTTTTTCTCTCTTGACTCTTGACAGAGCCGATCAAATAACGGTCAGATTGGAGATGCAGATTAAAGAGTCTGAGACAGTCCTCAATACGGATCCTTCAAGCTCCTCTGCTCGGTGTCTGCTTAAGGTCATGAGCCAGGGGTGTCAAAAGCTTGACACTGTGCTTATCGAACTGTCTCTGACCCAGGTGTGGCTTGTTGGTCCGAGGCAGACGGAGCTTTATTTGAAGTATCTACAAACTCCATGAAGTCCTGAATAACAAAAACAGATTCAGAGTTGGGTTAGTTTGAACGTCGCGCTAATTTTTATTATTACTTTTTTTTTTACACCAAACCCTTCTGGCAGTTTTTGTTTGCTGTTTGTGGTTTTGAAACGTCTTCCGAATGGTTTTGGGACCTACGCTCGGTGTCTTGTTATGGATTGGCCATCGGACCGTCGTCCTGGGATCCCACCACGACCCAAATTAAACCCTTAAACTAGTGATGTTATGAATAAAAAAAAAAAAATGTTCCTGAAAAGAAAAGTAGCTCCTCATCCATCAAACTTTGAGTCTAATTTTAACCAGCTCGCTTTCGTCTCGTCCCACCACAGGACAGGGACGTTAAACGTATCCATTTGGAACACGATATTAATCCAATTCCTCAATTTTCAAGAGTTTGTACTGCGCTTTGGAGTGTCCGCAAAAAGTCCGATAACCCTTTCGCAGGTCTGCATATCATCCCAGGGTTGCCAGATGCCGCCTCAGAAGTCCCCGGGATATGTAAATACACCCAAAGGGAAGGGGAAAAAAAACAACGATAAGAATGAATGGACCTGGCAACCGTGTTCATTTCCCACTGGCAGATCCGCAACACTCAGCCTCGGTTGCTTGTTCTTAAGACGGGCGTGGTCTTGTGTTTCTGTAGCCCATGTGCTTCAAGGTATGGCGCGTTGTGTTCAGAGATGCTCAGATGATTTGAGTCGTTCGAGATTTGACGAGCAGTTGAACAGGTGTTCCTAATAAAGTGGCCAACGAGGGTTACGGTGTGTTTTGTGTGAACCCCGATTCCCCGGTCCACCGAGCTGCTTTTATGACCTCATGATCCATTCGTTAACGGACGTGGTTTTCTTCTCGATTTTACTCCCCCCCCCTTAAAGAACCTAATTTTAAGCCTCGGACCAAAACCAAGCGTTTGTTTCGAACAGGAAGCGGCGGCGTGTTCACATCCTCTGCCCTCTCTCTTAAACAGGCTGGCAGAAATGCAGCGTCAGTCAGTGCGAGCTTAACTTGGAACCGAAAAACGACTTTAGCGTTACACGGCAGCTTGAAATCTGATGAGCCCACAGGCCGGCCCGCTTTACCGAAACCGCCAGCTCATCTCCGCCTACGTTCTCTCGGTTTAGCGTCTCCTCTCGCACCGCAGGTTTATTGCTGCTTGACGCTGGTGTACAACGTCGAGGCCGAGGGTCTCCTGCTCACCTGTATAAACCTCGGCAAATGCTCCGACGAGGAGACGAAAAACGTCAAGCTTACAAGACGGCGAGATTCTCAAAACCGGATCGACAATATTTTTTCCTCCTTTAACAGAAACGCCGTGCTGACCGGACGTTAGCGTAAGTCACGTCGTAGCTTAGATACACTACAATATATAAGCACTCTACTGTACAGTACAGCACCATAAGCACTACTGGGGGGATTCCCAGACCAGCTGGGTGATGTAATCCCTGGGTCTTCCCCGGGGTCTCCTCCCCCGTTGGAAATGAAGCTCATGACCGTAGGTGAGGGTCGGGACGTGGATCGACGCGTAAGCCAGAACAGACCGGTACAGAGCCGGCATCACCGCTTGACCCGGGGACGACTCGCCACCCTTTTTCCGACCGAGCACCCCGAGAACGACGGGCTCAGATTTTCGTCTTCGTACCCTTTTAATAACGTGAAACACCAGTAACGAAAACGAACCGGAACGGTACCGTGTTTTCTGCCTTCCAAGGCTGCGGTTCCCCTTTTCTGCCCGCAGGTATCGCGGCGCTTTTCTCCTCCTAGTTTTCTGTCATCCAGACGTGCACTCTGTGTGTGGAAGACGTTCTTCCGACGTGCCTATGATGGACGTTAAAGCGCTCGAACCAAACGGAAATCATTTCTAAACTAAGAGCGCACGTCACCAAATGGAAACCGTTTCTATTATTAACTGAATATATTAACGTCTTCAAGATAAACAAAATCATCGTTTTCGCTTCCCGACGAGCCTTCTGGAACAAATGAGCGACAAGGTGTGTCCCCCCCCCCCCATCTTTCTGTTTTCTGTCCCCCGTTAGGACTCCGGGAGCAGCTCGCTTCGCTAACGAGTTACGAAAAGAGCCCAACGGTGACCGTAAAACGATTGCTTTAAAAAAATAAATAAATAAAAAATCCTCGGCTCGAGTCTGTCGGCCCGCGTTTGTTTGGCGAGGCAGGGTTTTTAAATCTTTCTTTCTTCCTGAAGGTGACTTTGCTGCTTACCGTGGCATAGGCCGGCATTGCCATGGCGCTCGACGTGTCCGATTTCTTCATGTATGGCGACCGTGAAATTGCCCTTCTGTTGCACCGGGGCGTGAAATCTACCAGCTTGCGCCCCACGCGAGGCGCAGATCGTCGTACGGGGGCTGGGGGGGGGGGGGGCTGTCGCTTCTGACTGGCGTTTTTTTTTTTTTTATCC
>JAUZST010008016.1:0-15741 GCA_034779995.1 Parotocinclus haroldoi | reverse complement strand
CCCCCCGTCGCGGCGGACGGGCGTTTTTATTATTTGTCCGCCGCTCCCTGCGGGAATGGCCGTGGCTTTTTAAAAAAGCCACCGTGCGGGTTTTCTCCTCGCATTGCTGCTTGTACGTGCAATCCCGTGTTGCATCGGGGGACGATTATCTCATGCAACAGCAGGAAACTGGAACAGACGAGACAGAGGATGATGATGATGATGATGATGTGTTCGGCGCTAACGACCCAGGTGTTTGTGAGAAGCTCTGGACTGCGTGTGTGTGTGCGCGCGTGTGTGTGTGCGTGCGTGCGTGTGTGTGTGTGTGGAGCTTACCTGCCACAACAGCAAGAGATTTACATTTCTGCCATCTTGCAGACTCCCTTATCCAGAGCGACTTACAATCCAAGCAGCTGTGGGTTTTGAACCCTCGACCTTCTGATCCATAGTCCAGAACCGCGACCACTAGGCTACCACAGTCCCGTGTCGTGATGACCTCGACTCGACCTTATTTGTAAGGAGGAACAGCAATGCAACAGAGTTACGGGGACAGTTTCTTGCTGCCACTGGACGACGGATGTGCAACCGTAACGTACGAAACCGGCTCCATTCGGCAACGCTTCCAAACAAGGCTGTGATACATAATCAGTGTGTGTGTGTGTGTGTGTGTGTTGGCGCAGTTTATTTTGTTGCTCTTCCAACCCTGGCCCATATGTCTGAGCGGCGCAGTGTTTCAGGTGTTTCTAAACAGAGGGAGGAGTGTGAAGATGATGAAGACGGTGGGATTTATCACCCACTCCTCCTTCCGTACGAAACACGACCTCGCGTGAACGCTTAGCCGCGGCGTCTGTGCTAAAGTAACGCCGACTAAATTAAATCCTGTGACGCGAGGACATTAATTTTCCCTCACCTCACTTTCTCACACACACACACACACACACACACACACTGTGAAATATTTAGCCTGCGAGCACAGCACAGTGCGCTACAGTGAGAAACGATATCCATTTAGCGCCGGGATTTCCTACCGTTTGGAGAGACGGAACAGAGATTTGTTTGATTTACGGATTTTTAATAAATTGCCACGTCTTTTGAACTGAAGGAGGCAGTGCCGTCGCACAATTCATCACCCTGCTCATCGTCATTCATTCGCTATTTTGGAGTGTGTACATTACCGGTTTGTTACTCAGGGCATGGAAGGGGTAGCACCCAGAAAGTGAGCAAAATAGTGCACTAAACAGGGAACGAGGGCCGATTTGGGACACTTATTGATTTCCTTTATCTTTTCCCTTGGGCTGAAGGCAAACACTCGGAGCTGTTCCAGTCCGGCTTTTAATATTCTGTTTGAACGAGCATCCTCGGGCCGAGTGACCGAGTCAACATGAGTGCAGAATTTACCCCCAAAGATATTGCTGTTTGGTTCCATTTCCTCTGCAGATGTGTTTTTAGTAAGGAATAAAAGTCGACGCCAACACAAACCGGTTCCTGTTCCTCAAATGGTTCCGGTATAGAGACGTGCATTTTGTTTATATCTAGTCGAACGTTCGGACCAAATCACGCTCTGTTTTCTAGTGAATATGATCAGCAGCTCAGATCCTCTCTTACGTTATAGAGCATGTGCAGTTCCACAGAATAAACCATTCCTTTTTATCAATGAGCATTTTGTACTCAAAAACAAGTGTTTTTGTGTGTGTATATGTGTGCGTGCGTGTGTGCGTGCGTGTGTGTGCGTGTGCGCGTGTGTGTGAGTGTGTGTGTGTGTGTGTGTAAATATGTATATGTGTCTATATATGTGTGTGTATATATATATATATGTGTGTGTGTGTGTGTGTGTATATGTGTGTGTGTGTGTGTGTGTATATGTGTGTGTGTGTGTGTGTGTATATGTGTGTGTGTGTGTGTGTGTGAGAGAGAGAGAGCGAGAGAGAGAGAGAGAGTCATGCTTTTACATAGAGGGATTTTCCTGAGCAGCTGGTTTTTGTGGTTTGTGGACTGGAAGCCTGACAAACTGGTAAAGCTGCAGTGAGTTACACACACACACACACACACACACACACACACACACACACACACACTATATTCCTACATTCCTTTATTATTACAGGGAGATCATGGGAGGGAATGAGACAGATAACACAGACTGAAAGAACAACCACTCTGGAACTTTCTGGCCAAGGTTCATAAGCTTTTGGTAACTGGAACCAGTACAGAACCAGATCTTTTCTTCTTCCATTTCGCCTTTTGTGTGTGTATATGTGTGTGTGTGTTTGTGTGTGTGTCGCTCTCTCGCTGCTCTGTCACCTTCAGTCGTCTGATAAAAAACGTATTTGTTGTTTCTTATCTAGATTAAAGGTGAAAGCAGAAACCGTTTAAAGATGTTTCATTTAGCCTTTTTTAACTCGAACCTTCATGTGGGCGGGGACTTGAGTGTAGATTCAAAAAAACATACTTTTTATTTAACATTTCATAATGTTTGTTTTTTGTTGTTATATTAATATAATAGAGTAAAATGTCCTATTGAATTATTCCTATTAGGTGATGATGTCATTAAACAGTTAGATTCAGTTAGAATCACTTTTTGATTTCTCTTTTCCTCTTTAAGTCAAAATTGTTTAATGTTTTTAATCACTGTTTTTCTCTTCCATTTTTTGTTTTTTATATTTATTCTTTTTTTTCCATCACTTCTTTCTTTTTTTGTGTGTTTTTTCTATTTGATCTGGGCTCTCGTTAAAGCTCACACTTTTTTATGTTTTTTCTTTGTTATTTTGTCTTATTTTCTCTTCTCTTTTCTTGCCATGTTCTTTCATTCCCTGTATTTATTTCCTTTTTTCTTTCCTTTTAACCCTTCCTTTAATTTACCCTTCCTTCCTTTTTTAATTTTCTTACTAATTCCTTTAACTCAGATATTCAGAGGAACTTACAAAACGTCCAAACTCTCTTTATTGACTTACTGATTTTGTTTCTGGTTTCTTTCCATGTCCCTCTCCCTAATTTTGTTTACTTTTTTGAGTCCAGTCAAGAACTTTCTTTTTTTCCCCTCCTTCTTTTCCTTTTTTACTTTAGTTCCTAAAACCTTTATTTACTTCATTCTTTTTGTTTTCTTTTGGTCTTTCTTTCTGTCTTTATTTGACCTTTTGCCTTTGTCTACCTTTTGTATCCTTCTTTCATCCCATCCTTTCTTTCTTACTTTTATTAATTCCTTTTGTTTCTTGTTTATCTGTTTTGTTTCTGCATATTTTTTTTAGTTTCTTCCGAACCTTCCTGCATGTAATCCTTTTTCTTTCTTCTTTTGTTGCTGTTTTTTGTTTACTTACTTCTTACATTCACATCTTTCATTTGTTTACCCTTTTCTTTTCTTCTTCTTCTTCTGTTCTTCACCTCCGTCCTGGTTGCTTTGATTTTTTTTATCTGTTGTTATTCTATTCTGTCTATGTTTCTTTCACTTCTTTCTTTCACTCCGAGTATCGTTTTCTTTTACATTTACTGTAAATCCTCACCTCTATCTTCCTTTACTCTTTAATCTTCGTTTATAGAGTTAAATTGAGTTCAGGTTTGAGTTAAACCCGAGCTGAAGGAGGAAACATTACAGTAAATAAAGAATAACTGCAGCAGCAGCTCTGGTACTCACAGGCGCGTCGGGACTTGAGCAGGGTGATGCCTGAAATTCCTGAGCACTTGTTCACGGATCCAGTTCACTCAACAACAAACTCCTAACTCAGGTGATTCAGGATCCCCTCGGTCCCCTTCCTCCGATGTTGCTCTCTTACAGCAAACACTCCAGTAAACAAAGTGGTGTATGTGTGTGTTAGTGTGTGTGTGTGTGTGTGTGTGTGTGTTAAAGGTTCCTCATCTGAGCTACCAAAGGGTTTCGCTTCCTCCCGCACACCCACGCAGTCTGCCCGACACGCCCCCTAGTGACGAAGAGAGAAAGAACACACCCATATAAATCTGCAAGATCTCAAAGACCACACCCCCTACAAATATGCCCGCTCCCCGCCCCCCTCCCCTCCTCTCTCTCACACACACAGGTTACAAAGGGCTTTAAGTCAGGTCACCTTGTACTTTGAGTCCGACCTCAGGTACAGTGCATTGTGTCTGTTGAAGTGCAGGTGCTGCTGGGTCGTAGGACCCGGGTCTCCTGGGTGATGGGCTGGGGTGTTAGACCACCAAAGTCACTAATTTAACTTCTTAATTGCTTAATATGAAGCATTTTAGACTTAAATATTTTATTTCTATAAAAATACTGAAACTTTCTTTAAACATCCCCGTATTAATAAATGTCCTTTTGCAGTGTGTGATTTCTTTCTTTCTTTTTTGCTTTCCCTCACCTCTTCCTTTCTTTGTTCTGCTTTTCTTTCTTGCATTTACTCTCACTTTCAGTTTCAGTCTTATCATTTTCTTCATTTTCATTTCATCCATTTTTCTTCTTTTCTTCTTCTTATTTCATTTCCTATTTTCAGTATCATTTATACATAACTTATAACTTACTTACTTATTTTCAATGGTTAATATTTTTCTTTATTAAAATCATTTAATATTCTTTATTTATCTATCTTTTATCTGTCTTTTCTAGTCTCTATTTATTTCTTACTTTTATTCCCCATAAAATCCCAACTCTTTTACTCATTTAGTTATATCTTCTTTTTATGTGAAAAGTAACAGAGTAGTTTTGAGTAAGCACTCTTTTTTTTTTACTAGACCACACCCTTCCTCTATCCTGCCCAAGCTATATTAAGGACAGGTGCGGGCAGACACTAAAAGAATATTGTTTTCTGTGAATTAAATGTTTCTTTGAAACTCACAAGACATTTTGTTTTTCTAAGCCATCATCAAATTAGACTGAAAATAGCAGTCGTGTTTCACAGCGTAGCTTAAAACTGAGGCAGTGTGTCTGTAGGAAAGTTGGTAGTGCCAGGTCAGTTTATGTTAGGTTATGAATAAGGCAGCCAGTATTTATCACCTACGACTGTTAACATACCGTCTCAAATACAGGCAGTCATAACGAGATAAATCAGGGTTCGATTCTTGCTTTCTCTAGCTATGCTGTTAGTATAAAGTAAGTGCTGCCGGAGTCTTATGCTACATCCAAGCGCTATTGTACAAAACCAGACAAGGGATCAAGCCGGGATATGTTGGTTATCCTGGCTGAACTTGAACAGGTCTGTTGCATGAAAGTAGGTCAAATGTATCCCTGTTAAGTTCCCACTGTGATTTATTCTCTAGAGGGCAAGTGGGAGCTTCCGTTATTCTGTTGGGGGTGCAGAGAACCACAATAAAGGAATTTTATTGCTCACAAAAAATAGGAAATAACTTCATAATGAAATATCCTCTAATTTCTGAACAAATGGGGTGAATAAATTTAGAGACATCTACTGACCCACCTGATCTTTTTTGTTCTTGACATAATTTCTGACATGTTTTTTGTCAGTTTATTTCTGACTTTCCCAATGTTTTTCGTGTGTGTATAAGATAATATACATAATATAATATATAATAATCTAAAATTAATAACTAATTTAATCCTGAGTCCGGCTCAGGTACCAAAAGTAACACGGGTTGGCAGGGTATTCTCAAGTAAATTTGTCTGAGTACATAATAAGTCTTAGTCAGACATGAATAACAATGAAAAACAAGACACACACTATTGGTAACTTTGACCAGAGTAAAACCGCTCCCTGTTTTTTATTTTACAAACTCTTTCTGTGCAGACACTTTTAGACTAAGAGCACACATCAACAACACTATCAAAATAAAACATTGTGAGTTATAGGCCAACACCCCACTTGCTCTTATGCTTATATAACATTTGAAGCATTTAACACATTATGACATTTGTTGGTTTGTTTACATCCCAAAAAGAAAACTTCCAAATCTCTCCAGTTTTATCCTATTAACAGAGTTGGTCAAAACATCTGCAACCATGTTCGCTGTTGGACAATACACAACACTGATCTCTCTATCGAGGAGTGCAGAATGGATGAAATGGTACTTAATGTCAGTATGTTTACATCTCTGACGATGTATTGGGTTTGTTGACAAAGCAATTGCACCCTGGTTGTCGCCAAAGATTGTAACAGGTGAATATTGAAACTCATTGTCCATCCCATTCAGTAGTTGTGTGAGATATAAACTCTCCTGTGTGGTAGCTGCCATTGCCATATACTCAGCCATGCATGTCAATAAAGCTACTGTTTCCTGCTTTCGAGTTTTCCAACAAATAGCAGGTCCACCTTTACACAGTCCAAAACAGTATCCGGTTGTGCTTTTCCTGTCACTTGAATCTGAAGCCCAATCAGCATCACTGTATGCTATAAGACCAAGATGTCCTTCTATAGCTCTTTGTTCATTGTACCCTTTAAGTACTGTAACACGTTTGGCTGCCAACCAGTGATTTTCTTTAGGCTCTGACAGATATTGTGACAATTTGCTTACAATCCAACTCCAATCAGGTCATGTACAGGTCATTAAATATATCAAACTGCCCACAAGTGCATGATATCTCCATGCATCAACAAGTTCACCATCAGCTTCAAAGTAATGTTTCTGTTCACAAGGAGTTGAACGTGACTTACAGTCTGACATATTAAACCTTTCCAGTATTTTTGCTACGTATCTTGTCTGGTTTAGTTTCATCTCTTTTCCCTGTGTACAATCAATTCCTAAGAAATGTTTAAGTGCACCAAGATCTTTCATTTTGGACTTTTCTTTCAACATTTCTTTTGCACTTTGAGAGATTCTACATTACCTGTAGCAATGATAACATCATCAACCCAACTGATCAGAATGATCCAATCATTTCCTGCCTGTCTGCTATAGATACATATATAGTGATCGACTGGATTCTGTGTAAAGCCACTTTCAAATAGATGATCATGTAGCATCTTATTCCAGTTTCTACGGGATTGTTTTAATCCATACAATGATTTGATGAGTTCAGTTTGCAAATTAGTTTTTCACCTTCTGACTTGACTTTAAATCCCTTTGGTTGCTCCATATATACTTCACAATCAATCAGGGTGTTCTTTACATCCATGTGGTGAAGTTTTAAGTCATATTGAATAGCTAGTTGCATTAAACTGCACACCGAAGTCATGTCAGCAGTTGAAGAAAAAGTCTCCTTGTAGTCAGTCCCTGTATGTCTCAGATCTGTCTGGGTTCTCTTTGATGGCATACACCCATCTCCCACCTACTGCACTTTTACCTTCTGGCAGTTTGGTCAGTGTGAATTTGTCATTCTCCTTTAAGGATTGCATCCTTAGACCAAAACTTTGACTTAGGGGAGGGCATAGCTTCTTCAAATGTCTGTGGCACCCCATACTCTACCCTGTGACAATAGTCAACATTTGTCAGCACTTGGTCATCACTCTCAGTACAGTCATAGTCTTTCAAATAGAGTGGACCCTTCCTGTCTCGTTTAGGATACTGTGTTGACATAAAAATAGCAGGATTATTTGACTTTGACTATCCTCCCATTGACTGTCATTTCTGTGTGTTCCAGTGCTATCAGCTTGTGACTCATTTGGATTCTCACACACTGCCCTGTCATGTATTGTGGGAATCTCTAATCTCACATACAAGTCATCATCCTTATTGACCTTTTAAGAAGTCTGGGTTTGTCTCTCAACTACACTTTTAGTGATGAACTTAACCAGCCTGTGTTTTAGGACTCATCCAGTGTTTGGATAATAGACTAGATATAATGGACTATGCATGTCATATCCCACAAAAAGTCCTTCATCACACCTCGAGTCTAACTTCTTTTTGTCTTGTCTGTAACTGTAACAGACTGATCCAAAAATCTCCATCTTGGATAGATCAGGTTTTCTCTCTGTCAGCATGTCATAGGGGGTCTGTCCTGTCCGCTTGTTATAACACCTGTTGTGAATTACTGCAGCAGTCATAACAGCTTATGGCCACAATTTCTTTGGCAGGTTATTTGCTGAAGTAGCATGCACCTTGCCATTTCAAAAAGTGTCCTCCAGTTTCTCTCAGCCATCTCATTTTGATGGGGTGAATACGGTGCCGAGAACTTATGTCTAATCACATTCTTTCTCAGTAAGGCTTGAAACTCTCTCGCAGTAAATTCAGTCCCGCTGTCTGATCTGATGCGCTTTATGTTTCCTTAAGGGGCAACATCTGCTATAAACTTCACGGTCGCTTGAAAAGTGTTGTTTTTTACTTTTGTTTACACAAAAACTGTACATGAGTAGTCGTCAGTAAAAGCTAGAGCGAACCTAAAGCCGCCTTTGCCTCTGGCTCAATTGGTCCAGCTAAATCAGCATGCACAAGCTCTGGTGCTGTTTTTGACCTTTCGCCTGGCTCTCTATTTGGGGTCTGAATGAACTTCCCCTTTAAGCACACCTCACAATTTTGACTTTGTTTGTTTGGTGTACCCTTAATTTTCATGCCCTCAGTTAAACAAAGGTCTTCAAACTTACATTGACTAAGGATTTTGTACCAAGTTTCAATATTCTGACACCCATAACATTCATCATTATCAACCTTATTGTAAGTGTCAACAGTATTGAGTAGTCTACCGTATTCTTTAATGTCAAACTTGGTACTGTCCTTATGGATGAGCTCATTCCATCCCTTCTTGAAGGTGACTGAGGCTCTGTTGGCGGTTGCTGCCTGGACAAAGAAGATGTCCTGAGGGTATGAGGGGATGTAAGGTGTTCCTTCCAGCATTGCCTTTACGTTGTGTCCCTTGCTGTCTCGCAGGTAGGCCTCTGCTGCTCCTCGCTTCAATGTGACGCCGCTTATCCTCGTTCTATCAGCTAGCTGATGTAGTGCTTTCATGGCGTGAAGGCATCATCGAACATGGTGAAGCTTTTGATGTTTGTGAGTAGGTGTGATGTAGCTCCTGTGTCAGCCATTTATATTGAAAGCAAAAGTATGGTTTTTTACATCAGCTGCTTGTTTAACATTGGTGCCCTTTTTGTCATTTACAGTTTGTGTGTGGAACTCTTACAAAAACTGCACCACTGTTTCTTTTTTTGTTCTTTGCGTTCCCCTGTAGTGTTGCATTCACCGGCTATATGTCCCTTTTGGCCACAGTTGTAGCATGTTGTCACTGGGTTCTCTCTGCTTTTGATCTTGGGCCCTTGTCTATTTACTTTCATCATGTCTTTGGAATTTGCGCTCTTTTCAGTCGTCTCAAAGCTTCTTAACTTAGCCTTGAAGTCACTGAAAGTAATTTATTTCTCACTTTGTGTAACATGGATGGAGAAAGCCTTTAAGAACCAGTGCAATAAGCAAAACGTCACTTAATGTCTCTTTAGCATTTCTCAGAGCTGTAATTCCCGTCTCAGCTCGCATTATGTAGTCTGTCATACTTTCTTTATCTGCTTTCTGTAGTGACATTAACTCTGTATAGAGGCTAATGATGCATGGTTTGCCCAATAATAAAATATGTTTTTTAGTCTGGTTGAAAGTGATCACTTTGGGCCAGGATAAAAACAGGTTTTCCTTATAATAAAGGACTTGTACTCTATAAGAGATATGTAATTTATCTGGCCCAAAGTGATTTAAGTAATTAATATCACTCTGGAATATTAAATTCCTGTTAATTAACTGTGATGCTCATACCGTGTTACCAATTGTTTTTAAAATGGTAACTCACTTTGTGTCAGACTAAAACGAGTATAATAATAATAATAATAATAATAATAATAATTATTATTATTATTATTATTATTTTAAAGTTATGCAATGTATATTAAATTCAAAGAATAAATATAACCTAAAACTGAAATATTTGTTAGTATTTATCTACTTGCAATGAAATACAGTTGAAATAACCTGAAGACTTATTTTCTGACTCGTATTTTTAAAAATAAATTACATATTTTATTACCTCGTTATAATACTTTACAGTCACAGTGGTGAATTTAACATAGCACGTTCCGATTCCATCGTCCTTATGACTGTAAGTCTGCAAAAAACATCAGCACCTAAAATGGAGAATCGTGAATGCACCCTTTCAGTTACAGCTGTTCACTGATTCAGGATGATAAATAAGGAGGAAACAATTTTTTGGATGATTTTTTTATTTTGAATTTTGTATTTAAGTATTTTGAAGTTCAAGTATTAGAGATTAAAAAAATCACCAAAAATCAAAATTTCAATGTGAAAAAATATTCAGATTCACAATATGTATGCAAAAAATGAGACACGAGGTCAGACAGGTGATGATGAGACAGGTTTGCTTCCATATGCAGCATCTTAAACCGCGATCTTCTGTACTAAATAGTAATAATAGTGCCCTAGATAGGCAGGTACACTACTTTTTCTTAGCGCGCTATGTAGTAGAGGTGTATGCGATTTGGAACAGAGCACAAACTCCAAAGTCGACCCCGATTGGTGGATTTCAACCTTACTTTCTCCAGGAACCAATTACAAACGTAGAATTTCTTTCGCGTGGCGTTTTGGACAAACAAGGAAGCACAAGAGAGGTAGAGATTAAATTAATGTCGTTTTGTTCGAGTTTTATAACTAAATGTTAGTATAATTTAAAACAGACATGTTTTGGGTCTTATGATTTCCTTAAGATTGCGTAGCCCTAAAACAGCAACAACAATAATAATACCGCGGTAGTTCTGAATATTGCTCTTAACTTTATAGGTAAATAATGGAATTTACTTCAGTTTTTATATAGCGTGATGAAGTATGGTATGACGTATGAATCCAATTAATAAAATATTATATATTACTGATTTGTAATTATTTGTGCTTATATTACAAAGGGATTGAATATCCCTTGTTAGAATGACTATAAACCTGGGAATTAATAACTGTGAATATTTTATTTACTAAGACATAACGGGATGCCAAAACAACATTATGCTTCTTTTTCACATTGCTTACATTCAAGATTTGCAGTCAGATTTGGAGCTCTGTCTTTAAATCCTTTAAACGTATGGCTGTTTTTAATATTATGACTATGTGCTGCTTAACTTTAGGCCATGGAAGAGGACGGGGCCGTGGTCGTTACAGAAAAGTATGGCTCCCAACAGGTCTGGAGGTACCGCGTGTCCAAAGGAGGGCTCCAGAAGGAGGAAAGTGGCGAGGAACGAGGAAATCGAGGCAGATCCATAGCTGATACCTTTAAGGTGGAAGAAAGAACGGCTTTTATTTTTTTGTCTCCATGCTGTGTTTTTTTGTAGTAACCGCCACCATTGTGTCTGGTGCAGGATGTTTTTTTGCCTCAGGGTTACCCCGAGAGTGTGAGTGAAGATTACCTGCGCTATCAGCTGTGGGACACGGTGCAGGTCAGTCACTGATATTACGGAGAGCAGGTGGGGTTTTCCTTTTTCCCTTAAGGGAATAAATAATAAATCTCTGTTTCAAACTGCTAATCTGTAAACACTGAACCCAAACACGGCATAAAAACGGATTATGAAAATAATCAGTATGAAATTATCCATCTGAATTTGTTTGGTTCTCTCAAGGCCTTCTGTAGCTCTCTGTCAGGAACCCTCGCTACCCAGGCCTCGCTAAGAGGAGTCGGAGTCGGAGATCAGACAGCCACAGTTGCTGCGGCGACGGTTACTTGGTTACTCAGAGGTGTGTGTGTGTGTGTGTGTGTGAGAGAGAGAGAGAGAGAGTGTGTGAGAAGAAATGATTAATCTGCTTTCTTTTTTTGTTTAGATGGAACTGGAATGTTGGGGAGAATCCTGTTCGCCTGGATCAAAGGGTAAGTCCAGACCACGCCTCATCTGTTAAGCCACACCCCATCTATAACTGGTGGGTACTAGGTGACATAAGCCACGCCCCCTTTATAACTGATAACAGAGGCCATTCCTCCTCTTAGGATTAAATAACACAGATAACACCTTTCAGAACTCAGAGTTCACGCCTCCTTAGAGGAGTAAAAGTATGCAGGCCATGCCTCCTGCTAAGAGTAACAACTAAATAGGCCACACCTTCTTTCAAAACACAGAAACAGCAGCCACGCCTCCTTCTACGATTAACATTTACATAGGCCACGCCCTTTTTTAGAACTCATTTATTGAGGCCGAACCTCTTTCTAGGACTAATATACCTAGGCCACATCTCCTTTTAGAACCTTTGCAGAGGCCTCTGCCTTCTATAACTGATGAATAGAGGAGGAACTGAGGAGGCCACACCTCCTGCCTTGGGTAAAGTACACAGGCCTAGAACTGCTGCAATGAACACGCCTCCTCTTTTAGATGACGTTTATAGGCCCCACCATTATAACTAATGGGTACAGAGGCCACCCCTCCTTCTACGACTAATTGGTACAGAATCCATGCTGAAACTAAATCTGACTGACGACACCCCCCTCAAAGGCCAGCCTTCTTCCCTGGGACTGACACTTCATTATGTTTTCTTTTAGGTCCAAACTGGATTCTGAAGCCAAGAAATGGAGGTATGATCATAACCCTAATTATTTGAAATTTTTATTACTTTAATATTAATATTATTAATTAAATAAGGGTTATATTTAGCATAATTAATCCTGCTCCAGGCTTTTTGCTGACATCCTGAATGACATTGCCATGTTTATGGAGATCGCAGCTCCACATTTTCCTCTGATCTTCACGTTCATACTGTGTATCGCTGGAGTGTTTAAGGTAGAACACACATACACACACACACACACACACACACACACAACCTCAAAAGAATGACTGTTTAATAACAGTTCCTGTGAATTGTTTCTTCTCTACAGTGCATTGTTGGCGTTGCTGGAGGAGCCACAAGGGCTGCGCTAACAGTCCATCAGGCTCGCAGGAACAACATGGCAGACGTCTCCGCTAAAGACGGGAGTCAGGTCGGTTAATTGGGACAGTCTGAAGGGTTTGGAATGAACCTTAGAGACCCTCTCATCAGTTTAATCTGTGCTCTCTACAGGAAACGCTGGTTAATCTGGCAGGACTGCTGGTTAGTCTGGTGCTGATTCCCCTCGTCACCAATAATCCTGGGTAAATACTATAGATATATGACTATATTTAAAGAAATCTATCATACAGATATAGTAATATTAATATAAATATATTCAAATAAAAATGTCCTACATATATATTAATATTTCTATAAATATATTTAAATAAAACTATCATACACATATTGATAGTTACAGTGGGTACGGAAAGTATTCAGACCCCTTTACATTTTCACTCTTCGTTTCATTGCAGCCATTTGCTAACATAGATGTAGATATTTTTGTAAATGTATTAAAAAAAGAGAAACTTTAATATCACATGGTCATAAGTATTCAGACCCTTTGCTGTGACACTCATATTTAACTCATAAGCTGTCCATTTCTTCTTATCCTTCTTGAGATGGTTCTGCTTCTTCATTGGAGTCCAGCTGTGTTTAACTGAACTGATTGGACTTGATTAGGAAAGGCACAAACCTGTCTATATAAAACCTCACAGCTCACAGTGCATGTTAATGCAAATGAGAATCATGAGGTCGAAGGAACTGCCCAAGGAGCTCAGAGACAGAATTGTGGCAAGGTACAGATCTGGCCAAGGTGGCCTCCATAATCCTTAAATGAAAGAAGTTTGGGACGACCAGAACTCTTCCTAGACCTGACCGTCCAGCCAAACTGAGCAATCGCGGGAGAAGAGCCTTGGTGAGAGAGGTAAAGAAAAACCCAAATATCACAAATATCCAGAGATGCAGTAGGGAGATGAGAGAAAGTTCCACAAAGTCAGCTATCACTACAGCCCTCCACCAGTCAGGGTTTTATGGCAATGTGGCCCGACAGAAGCCTCTCCTCAGTACAACACATATGAAAACCTGCATAGAGTTTGCCAATAAACCAATGAAAGACTCCCAGACTATGAGAAATAAGATTCTTTGGTCTGATTAGACAAAGAACTTTTTGGCATTATTTCTAATCAGTATGTGTGGAGAAAACTAGGCACTGCTCATCACCTGACCTATACAATCTCAACAGTGAAACATGGTGGTGGCAAGTTCATGATATGGGGGGGGGGTTCAGCTGCAGGGACAGGAGAACTGGTTGAAATTGAAGGAAAGATAAATGTGGCCAAGTACAGACATTTCCTGGGAGAGAACATCTTAAAGAGTGCTCAGGACCTCAGACTGGGCTGGAGGTTCACCTTCCAACCTGCCAGAACTGGAGAGGATCTGCAAGAAAGAATGGAAGAAAATAATACCCCAAATAAAGGTGTGAAAAACTTGTAGCATCATTCCCAAGAAGACTCATGGCTAGCTCAAAAGGAGCTTCTACTAAATAGTCTGAATACTTATGACCATATGATATTTCAGTTTTTCTTTTTTTAATAAATTTGCAAAAAATTGTATGTCTGCTTTTTTTCTGTCACGATGGGATGCTGAGTGTACTAATGTGTATTAATGAGAAATAAAATTACCTTTTTTTATTTTAGACGGCTGCAATAAAACAAATAGTGATCAATTTAAAGGGGTCTGAAATCTTTATATCTATCTATCTATCTATCTATATATGTATGTGTATATATATATATATATATATATATATATATATATATATATGTTAGTTTAGGTTAATATCTTTAGAGCTTTTATCAGGTATCATGAGCTTGTGTGTAAGAAATGCCATATAATCCTCGTTTATCTGCTCCAGTGACAGAAAGAACAGCTGAACTTTGGCAGAGAGCTGGGATGAGGAAACAGATAACTGATTAATGGTATCGCGGTTAATGTTTAACTTCTGAACGAACTGTTACTGGTCAGCTTTAATAAAGACAAAAAAATCACACACACTCCATCATATTCATAAATGAATCAGAAACATTCCAAAGACATGCACTAGGTCAAACGGCCTAGTGTCCAAATGTGATTGTGTGAATGTATGTTTATGCCCTCTGTCCAAAGTTAGTTTCCTCCTTGAGACCTGTGTTGCTTCATAGAAAACGTAATTGAAAACTGATCAGTAAAAAAACTGATGGAGAAATCCGTTTACAGGGGTTCACAAACTTTTTCCAACTTGTGTGTGAATGTAATGATTTTAGCACATTAACTTAGGTGACACAGTAACAGAATACCATTAAACAAACTCACAAGGGTGAGTTTAGTTTGTATCTCGCCTCTGGGGATGTGATTAAGATTAAATCTATCAGTCTTATTTCCACAGCTTCTTTTTCTCTAGTGTTGCTTTTCGCAGCTCAGATTAGTGACATAACTTCAACCAGTTTAACCTGCATGAAGTTTGCATGCAAATGTTTTCCTCTTAATTTTCTGACAGCTTTTAAATAACTTCACTAGAACTGCTGACATAAAGAAAACAAGCTCTCACTGGAATGTGTATTGGGTGTGAGGGTGATTTTGATGGATCTGATAGTAAGAATAAAAATAAAGGCTAAATAGTGTTATGTAAACACAATGCAGATCAGTTTGAGAACGTATTTCAAATATTTCCAGTTACACTTTCACAGCCTGACACACACAGCAACTCAAAGTGCTTAATACGAACTAGAGAAATACAGTCGATTCCGGTTAATGGGCCAGTTGCTTATTCAGACCAAATCCTATTATATACATGTAATGTTAATCAGACCAAAAATGTGTACAGTATGTAATATCCATTCGTTTTTCCCCGAGTTTCTCCCCAGCCCTCTACTGCCACCTACAGGCATTTGCCTAACATTTCCATTTACTACAAAAAAGAAGCCAAAAGTCACTTAGCCACTGCTAAAGTGAAAATCACATCACACTGGATAAGTTCTTAAAATGTTGACTGGAATTTAGTAAGAACTTGTTTTTTACAGTATTATGCTTCGCATG
>JAUZST010008015.1:0-13815 GCA_034779995.1 Parotocinclus haroldoi | reverse complement strand
AGATACACACATAGATACACACATACGCACGCACAAAATATATTTTGTTTATAATTTACAACCAACTAAATCAACAGCATGAAAAATGAAAACAAAAAACACAAAACCGAAACTTGTTCAAATTGGTGCATGCAAAAACTTACTTGGTGAATTCGAGACTTGGCTGTCTCAATCAAGGCAGCAAACTCTGCCTTTTGAGCAGCAGATTCCCTGACTGTGCTACTGCTCCCCTTAAAAATGAATTAAATAAGAATTAGAGACTTGGTTACCCAAGATGTATTAAGTCCACCGTAAACTTAAATGTCTAATATGTACTACTTTATATTACATAATTATTTAAAAAATAATATACGGTTATTTTATTACGGACTTCTCTTTAGCCCTTTTAGCTTTTAACAAGGCAAAATATTTCTTTGCAATGACAATCTAATTATTTCTGTGCATAAATCTGTTGAAAATATGGTTAACTACTGTATGTTATTTATCACTTCAGTAAATTACCACACACTGATTCAACTACAAGTTTGCTTTCTTAACAGTAGGGGTTTTACAATACACTATTCTTATGATCTCATTACTTTATTTTCTCATAATGATGCAGGGTGAGTCAAAAGACACAGGACACCCATTTATGACTTTTGACTCCCCCTGTAGTTTACCTTCAAGAAAGGACATTCTTTTTCATTTCTGAAGCGTAAACAATGCAAAACAATGCAGATTTTAAGTAAGAAAACAAAAAAATGTTTGTGGCAGTTAAAAGAAAACAGAAGCAGAGATTTAAAATTGTCAGTAAAATGCTCTATTGTTACTGCACTATGTCGCAAATAACCGAGTGTATTTTTCCTGTATAAAAATTAACAAAAGGAATGTTTAGAGTTTCAAATAAATGTATTGTATCAAAATGTGCTATTGTAACAGTTTCAGCAAATTTAAATAAGTACAAGTTTAAATTTAAAATGAAAGTACAAGCAAGCTGACTAAGAATGGAAGATGTGACTGTGAGGTAGGATTACGCCCTCTGGTGTTAAAAAATGCAATTGCATTCATTAGATGGCGTAATAAACACAACACGTCTGCCAACTCAATAATGCACACTCACATTTTTGCACCGCAAGAGCATTGTGTCACAAGGAATAGGTGTCACCCTACTTAACAGCAATGTCCTGCTACAATAATCAGCAATGACATATACCCACACTGCATTTTAAATCTATTTGAATCCACCTAGCATGGCATTTTCAACCTGTCTTTTCCTACCTGTCTCCCTTGCAAACATGAGTCTATATTTTGTTTAATAAGATGGTGAGGGGAAAAAAGAAGTACATCTAACAGAAACATTAAAAGGTGTCTATCGTTAATAAAAAAGTTTTTCATATTTTAAACATTATTTACAAGTTATTGTTTAGTTTCTCACCTCTCCTTTGCCGTTCTTGCTGCTTCCCTGTACAGCGAGTTTCTCCAGCATTGCGAGAAGATGTAATGCCTTCTCTGGCAGGAAGGTGAGGAGGTAAAGATCCACCAAGAGGAAGCACACTGCCTGAGCAAACTTCTCTTCTAGTACAAAGAATGTCATCAAGCTATGCCAAATTTACCATACTACAGCAGCACAGAGCACAATGGAAGGTCTTCACACGTACATTGAAAAATGTTATAGCATAATTGTATACAATTTTTTCATACCCCCATAAAAACGTGCACAAAAACACTGAACCTGCTATTATGATTACATTTTGGCACAGGTGTTACACTAGATTCTTTCCTGAGGTAACCCTCCACATTTCGCCAATCATGAGACTGGAACTAGGAATACATCACACAGTAGCTGGGAATTTTTTTTTTCATTAACACACTACTTGACCATCACATTGCAAGCCCCACAAGGCCCTCTGACAATGCTCTTTCCAAAAGCTGACTCTGACAACATAAGCATATATCTGCATAATGAATATAATCTCACAACATACCAAAAGGTTCCAGAAACTGGTACAGTTTCTCTCCAATGGCTATGGCTTCTGAGTGCTGCCGCATGTGGTAGTGAATAACAGCTTGATTGTAATAAAGAATGCTGTTTTCTACGTCATCTAAACCATCGATATCCTCCACAGCAGAATGCACCTAAAACAATTAATGACAATTAGGGATTGACATGTATACAGGTTAAGGGCAATGCTTATTTCAGAACAGAAACTACAAGGTGTCAGAAATTAAGTCCTAATCTCTATTATCTCCATTTCCTGCTATTATCTACAGGTTGAATAGTCAAGTATAGGTGATGTGCATTCACAAGACTACAGTGTATCATCATTTAGCTACCACATCCCAATATGAAGTAATACTGCATAAACTAGAGTGCACATGTGACAGAGTGTGCACAAGGTATTCTTTGCATTCTTTTCATACAACTCTAAATCATAATTTGGAACAGTGTGGAAAATGCAAGGTGTACTTTTATTTCATTACAAACTGTATGAACCCAAGATATTTGTATGAACCCAAGATAATGCTGAGGTTAAAAACTAAATACTGTAATAATGTGATTTTAAACAGGTGATGTCAAGATGTGATTTTGATCATGAATTGGTAGAAAAGCAGGTTCCATGAAAAACGGAGTGCCAGAGTATCAACAAATGCATGAGCACATTATTGTGATCTCCAAAGATCACCTCAGATGGTACTTGTAGAACGGTCATTCACTACAATATGCAACAATGGCTAACCCATACTGTGTGCACTGGAAAAATAAACCAAAAAAAATGAAACACCATCATTTGGTATCCTTATGGCCAAAACGCATTTTAAGCATTATGAGAGGAAATAGCAAGATTACAATTTGATAGATGCTTACTGTGCCAACATTTTGGCCATGTGTTGCAGGTCTGAAATTCAGGAATGGATGCTTATTAACAAATAAAATTATGTTGACGAGACCCATCAATGACCAAGAGTTCAAACTGGTTGCAATGAAATAAAAATCAAAGTAAGTGTAAGAAATACAGAGTGAAATATGAACTTACTGTTCATATTTTATCTGCATTATATTGCCCCAACTTTGTCTGATTTGGGGTGGTAGAACTTCACAGGTAGTAGCACTGGAAACATGGCACTGCATCATCATTACGATGCAGTTTTGAACATATTTGTTGAACATTTCTCTCACCTGATTTTTTATCATCATTAAAGCATGCTTCAGTGTGCTGGTGGTTGTCTGTCCGCTTTTGTAAAACTCAGTAACAGCTTTGTTCATGGCAATCTTGTAGTCATCCTTGTTCAGTTCCTGAAGGCTTTCCAGCTGTTTCAAGGCCTCATCATAGTTTCCACACTAAAGAAAAAAAAAAAACAATAAATTGCTGGAAAGGTAATACACAACATTTAATACCAAAGTAAATATATGTACAAGACAGTAATACCGTAAATGCTTCAAAAGCATTTGTAGCCATCTCCTTTTCTTGGTCTGAAATCCCAGGAGAAGCTGTGTTTTCATGTTTCATGTCACTCACTTGGTCTGCAAAAAGAAGAAGTATTATCCCTGAACCATCAGGTCTGTTTCAATCAACAAACAAGGTACATCAAAAATCACACATGAGCACTCAATGAGGTGCCAAAGCAGAAAACCACAGAATAAATCAATATGGCAACAAAATTACACAACATAGGTATGAGTCCCTTAATGCCCTTGATAAATTCTGTCAACCTGCATGTTACGTGATCTGAACATTATAATTTTTAACTTTAGATCATACTTGGTAAAGCTATAGGGGATATTGTAGTATACCAGTATTGTCTAAAAACGCCAGTGTTTACCATTCACAGATTTGTTTAATATCAAAATTAACTGTCAAATACTAATTTTCACTGGTTTTGCTATTTAAGATGGTTAAACAATTTCACCATCAAGCTGCGCGCAGCACAATGATTCGCTTGGCCCCATCTTACCCGCACCCCCTCATTGCTTCTCTGGTACGCTACTTGATAAAGATGCAGTTCTTCTTTTCTACAAGTTGCGTCAACTTTTTGTCACAAACAGGAACTTATTCTCAAATAAAAACTATTCCACAATCGTCTACACAGAGCATTGCAGATTTAATGCATCTAATGGTTAATTATCACCATCCACTTGGGGCTTAAAAAGATTGTACTGCCAGCCATACATGCCTCTGAACCTTGGACCAGAATCCACTTCTACCAGGCTGCCACTGTTGGATCACTGAGCAAGGCCATTAACCCACAATTGCTTGGAACTGTATCAGTTGTAAGCCAATCTGGGTAAAAGCGTCTGCTAAATGCTGCACATGTAAATAATGTACGGATAATAAATAAATAAGTATTATGTGTCAGAGAGCAGAAACCTAAACACAACATCCACAGTCCCAGCAGAGTAACATATCCAGAGACATACAATTTATATAATTTTTCATACATCCAAACGTGTGTAAAGTACCTTATTCTAGAGTGCAGAACAATGGCAGTTTGGAGATTGAAAGTGAATCTGACTGAACGAAGGATCTTCTTGTCAATGGCCCAGTGCCTTAACTAGTGCACCACGTTGTTTTTTGTTTTTATTTGAAATCTGACAGCCACGTATTACAGACATCTTCAAATATACACAGTAATTGTAAACAATATGGCACTGTATTATCTCTGCATACAATTAAGAAAAAGAAGTTCTTTCGAATCTTCGTCTAAAACTAAACAGTGTGTGTGTCATGGTACAAATACAGTGGGCGTGACACACGCACATCACCTGATAAGCTACCTAATAAAACACAATTACTACTAATTCATTCAATTGTGCTCAATTATTATAATTATATAAAGAAACCAAACAAGACAGAATTCATAATTGTAAACAGGTTTAATATATAAATTTGGTGTTCAAATGTAACCAGACTCGCTCAAATGCTGCCTTGACGAACGTAGTGTTTGCTAAACCCAAAGTTTGTTTAACCTGTTCTGAAACACCTGCTCAAAGCTGTGTTATGTAGATTCAAAAATTAATAACGCAAAAAACTAAAATCTTACTCTGTAGCTATTTTCAAATGATGTAGCTCAACAATAACGGGTTGGCTAACAGCTAACGCTTCAGTAGCCTGCTAATGATAAAAACACAGCTTACCAGGGTTTGTTTCAGCCATTTCCTTAGATGTAGCGATAGTATAATCGTCTTCACAATCGACTCGATATTCAGCTATATGCACCGTGTTTGGAGTCTATCAGAAATTTCAATACAAGCTTAATAAGCAGCACTCTTAACAGAAAGTACTTTTTCAGGACTCCGCCATGAAAATTACCCACAGAGCCTCCGGAGAACGGGGCAGTTAAGCTAGCAGTAGAGAGAGCGCGCCATGAGCAGGCCTGGATGTGTTACAACATGGCGACACGAAGCTGAACCTCTGTTTCCTAACACAAGATGTCGACACAAGATCCGAGTTAAGGCTTAGGTCAGACGCTGGAAAACGCTAGACTGATCAAGATTGAAGGCAGTAGTGCAGTACTAAGGGTGGGGGAAAAATCGACTTGTAGACGCATCGTGATTCGGACGTTTACGATTCATGTCAGTAATCAATAATTGCACCTGAACATGTAGACCAGCTTCTGTTCTTACACAAGAACTTAAACATTATTACTCACTACCTGAGCTCTGTAACGTCTATTTTGAGTTTAATATTCTTGAAGTATCTGTTTCGCATTCTTTGTGCCTTTTCTCCGTTGCACTTCTCTCAATCTCGCTTTCGCTGACGTAGTGGGGTTTAACTCTTGCAGCTAATGATTGCCTAGATCCCCTCGTCAAATCAGGTCCAAAAGTCAAAAGTGAGAAACTTTTTGAAGCAAAAGCGAGACTGAGAGAAGCACAAGGGAGAAAAGGTGCAAACCCAGATAGCAAGCAACTCCGAACCGTATCCGGTTTCAAACCGGCAGATCCGCATAAAAGTCAGCTCTGTTTCATAGAGTTGTTCTGACTACACAACGGGTTCGGTTTACAACTCGGTTTCTGTGACGTTTCTATTGACTCACTGCCGCGACTGTGCCGGAGGTGAACGTAAGAGCAGCTGTGAGTTTTAATTGTAACGGTCAACTTTTAACTGCCAGTCAAACCAATATACTGCGTAGTTTGAGGTAAGTTATTTTATCCATTTATTAATTCATATTTTCCGTTAACAATGCTGTATTGTATAAATGTTTTGTATTTCTATAATATAATCAGCACTACTTTTATTTTTTAGGACAAATTTCTCATTTTCTCAACAAGGTAAGTATTCTAGCCTTGTTGCAAATCTTGCTAATGTAGTTAGGAGCTCTGTGCTATTTGAGATTATTATGTCAGCTCTAGTTTAACTATGGACAATTTTAGCTCATAACATGCAGGTAAGTAACATTACTTAGTATGTCTTCTTGTCAGGTAAAAAGAGTGAGGCGTTTAGCGCCTACTGTTTTGTGCTCGATTTCAGATGTCAGCTTTAGTTTAACTACGGATAACTTTAGCTTGTAACATACATGTAAGTAAACTTCTTTACTTTGTATGTCTTCGTTTTAACACTAAAATAATGTGAGGCGTTTATCACCTACTGGTTAAAACCTGAGCTTTTGTGATTCATATGAATTTGAAAACAGCCTCTCGTACATTGGCTGTAATAATTTATTAAGTAGTACACTTAAAGTTGGACATTAGACATCCTGTGTACAAAGATAAAAAATATTAGATTAAATACAAGCATTATTGGCTATTATATATACCTTATTATAGTGCTATCATGTTTTCCTCATTGGTGGGCTGTTATCACTAACCTTCTTAGGACTGATGGTACTTCACACTAGGAAGTTTAAAGAGGACTGAGCAGAGACTGTGTTCCCATGTTTCAGCTATGAAGTCGTACGTCTTGGCTCACAAGTTCTAGTAAGCATGCTGAAACAGACAAAGTGCTGAAACTTAGTTTTTTCCCCTCATCAAATTCAGTTGAGAATTCGACAAGTTGCAAAGTGGACGAGTCCCGAGGCATAACTGCACTTGGTAGCGTCCATTTCCCCTTCAATTCTAACCAGGTACCCATGTTCCTGCTGAACTCACTCTGTTATATAGACTTGCCATTCCTTCAGAGTTGTTATTGGCTTGTTGGGAGTTTCCCTGATCAGGATCCCCTTGGCTCACTATAGAATCTGATGCATGCGTGATATGATGTTTTATTGTTTTGTTGCAGCCATCTTACACATTTTATGCTCTTTTTACAGGGGAATCTTAAAGGGACAGGGATCCTCAACGAAACGTGGCATTAAAATGGACTTGAAAGCACCACCAATATTTGTTTTAAATGTTTTAAATGTGATGTTAAATAAGTGTTTTAATAAATGTACATATACAAGTATTGATGCTTGCATTGCATTTTGTCAGTAAACATCATTTTTACATAGATTAAATATTATAGATTAAACTTTTACGTAGATTAAACTGGAGAGGTGCATTTCTTGAAGAAAATGTGAGTGTTATTGTTCTGCAATGGTTGACTCCACTCAGTGTAAATCAGAAGATTAGTGTCATTAGATCAGCAAGCCATTAGATTAGTTGTTGTACTTTAGCATTAGCAATTAGCACCCTTGTGCAGTTCCTGCAGAAACTGTGTAGTGTACAGTATGGGGTAGTGCACACCAACCTTTAACTTCCTATTTCCATATGATCTGAATCATCTTGCAAAATTTCATTCGTCTAGGACATTTTTTTTTCATTAATTAATGTGCCAAATTATGACTTTTAGGGACTTCAGAGCAGCCACTTAAGGGTTGATCTGCGCACAAAAACACTATTCCATTATATCATTATATTTGCAGAGTCATCCTGCAAAGTTGTTTTTGTAGCTTTTGTAATTAAATACTATGTACTCTAATGTAAATTATTAAATTATTATAAAGTTAACATAAAAGAACAACTGAATCTGCTGGAGGTGATGTGGATTAAGACTGGAGGTGATGCGGATCCAGTTCAAAGCTGAGTCATATAACGGGTGTGGCCCACATCCGGGTCAGATGTGAAAACAAATCACTGACATCTGGACTGTGGACACAGTCCAGACTGTGTTGGCCCACATCCATAAGCCGGATCTGTACCGGTATTGGTTCGCTGTACCAAAGGACACTGGGCCAGGTCTGCTTTACGGATCCGGGCCAGAACTTGTGGGTGTTCTGGCCCGGATTCGGGCCGGAACATTTTTGCTATCTGGGAAGAAAGTGAAAAAGGATACTCCAAGAATATTAAACTCAGAATAGAAGATTAAAAACAGAAATATTCTGTTTACAAACTGGTTTTTATTACAAAATGTAAATGTTTGGTTATGGGTAATTTGGTTCTCAAAACTTTTGGACCTATTTTGACTCCATAGATTTGTTTCATGTAGTCAAATGGTAAAGAAAAAAAACTCCATATAGAAAAAAACGAATCGATATGCATCGATAATCGTTGCCCTCTGGATTGTAATCAAATCGAATCGTGAGTTGCCTAGAGTTTCCCACCCCTATGCAGTGCTGTTGTGAGTACCTCTAGTCAGGAGCGGCGTTAGAACCACTTTACTGCAGCATATGTGCTTGTGCATTGTACTAATGAACAGTAAGGTCATGATAGTTTAAAGCTATATGTTTTGGTCTCTTATATCTATAACCTACCGAAAGTACATGAGACCACTAAAGCAAAGACTTCAGTTAAGAATGTAATGAAAGAAAGCAATTAATTAATGGTTAATTTGTTCTTCATTTTTCATCTTCTTATAGAAGACTAACACCCACTTTAGTGTTAAATCACTTAATTTACAAAGCTCACAAAATAAGGGGATATTTCATTATTTTTGTAGCAGTATATTTAGTGTATTTAGTTTAATAGGCTTATTTTATTTCCAGTTGATCCCATATGACTGATTGGCAAGCATATGATACAGCCTTCTAAATTCTGTTTCGTGTTTTAAACATTACTATTTGTGGTATTAGATTTAGGAGTCATGTGGAGTCCTCTGAGAAATCCTAAAAGTCAGATTGCCTAGCAATCACGTGCAAGCTATGCAATTGAAAGTCTGGCAAAACACTATCCCAATAATTCTTTAACTTATTATCTCACTGACTTCCATGTGTACTAAGGCTGATGGAAAGTTGTTCTAAATGATCATGGTTTCTGGTATCCTCCCACACAAAGGCATACATTAAGTCAATTGTCATCTCTTAAGTGTCCCAGTGTGAGTAAGTGAGAGTGTGTTTGTGTGTGTCCTGCAATGGCCTGGTGAATTATTCTGGGTTCAGAAAGGGAATGAGGTGCATGAGCCAGAAGAAGGTTTTTCCAAATGAAAAAGAAACAATTTTAATTGTATCTTATGTATTTATTCATTTTTGCCCTTGTCAGCACCGTAGGGTAGTGCAGTGCCATCTTAAGAATCAGATATCATGGGTGCAGTTTAGGCTTGCACACTTTCCATGTATGCGCCAGATTCCTTGAATCAATTAATGATATTGTGCACTGCACAGAGTGAAATTACACAAATCCCTTCCAGTCTTTGTTTGAGGTACACTGTACATTACAATAAGTATAGGGATTTGTATAATTTTCTCATTCGTTTGTTGACAAACTGAGCCAAGTTATGATTAAATTTATCTGTTGATATCACCTATTTGAAATCATGTCATTATTTTGTGCTTTTTACGTTATTACTAGTCCTAAAACTAACACCGTTCCAGCTTTTTTTGGAACGTGTTGAAATGTCAATGAACGTCAATGAAATGAAGGAATGGAAGCTTATTAACAAATGAAATGAAGTTGACCAGAAACAAACATGAAATGTCATGGGTTCATATTGTCTGTAATTAAATAAAAAAAAACTAAATAAATGCAAGACACTATGTCCCATTTTTCTGAAATTTCACTATAATTTAAAAGACTGATGCAAAGGAAGCACATTTGTATTCTCACTCAGTAAGCCTCTAAGCAAACAAGCACTGATGCATATTTAATGCTGTCGTATCTGAATTGATTTAAGGGTTTAAGCGTGACGTACATAGGATCAAGTAGTTGAGGAAAAGTCAATTAGAGTATTGTGAAGCATTCATCGTTTAGTATTTTGGAAAGTTTCTTTTAAGCTTTGTATTTCATGGCCCATGACAAATGTGGCTGTGTGCACTCCCCTAACTACTGAATAGATTTGCCTCTTGGCTTTCCACACTACACTCACCTGTTTCTCATTAACTTGCTATAAAATATACTTATTGTTTCCACTGTCTTGTTTGTGCCTAATTGAACCTGGTACATTTTGGCATCTTTATCAGTAAGGTTTTCTTTTTCCAGTGTTAACATTAGGTCTGCATGTGTAAAGTAAACTTTTACTCTGTATGATCAAGCATCACAATGAGTTAGTTAAGTTCAGTATTTGAAAAGACTGATGGTGAAATAAGCCCACAATTTCTTTTTATGCTTATAAACTTTATCTTTTTTACACCGTTTTATCTCTCTGTGTTATGAAAGTGTCTTTTAAACATATGTACTAGGCCTAATGTTTATCTGTGAGCATGCCCAGGACAAATGTGAAACAACCATGACGTGAACAAATTACTGTCACAAATTCAAAGTAGAACTGTGAACATTATGGTCAAACTGTAAAAGTTTACATTAATACTGTCAAGCAATTTACTGTTAATACATTTATGTGTTACATTAATGTATTTGACGATATATTAGTTTTACTATGAAATCGCAAATAAATTTTTTTTCTATTCTATTTTTTAACTATTCTAACTCAGCAAGGTAAAAAGAGCTTAATATAGAAGCGCTTCATGTATACTGGAGTAATAACTGAAAGGAGACAGAGGGGAAGGAAGAAAAGGAAAGATGATTGTTTTTTTGTGTTATTGTCTTGCTATTCAGTGACTATAATAGCTCTCTTAACCTTCCTGTTAGAGAAGTGAAGCAATTTAACAACGTGAATTATTAAGTCATTTGGACTGACCATGAGACACTTTTTTATTTGATTTAATCTAATAACATGATGTATTTAATGCCTTGGGTGGTTCAGTAAACTACTGCTGTTATTAAAAGCAGTCTATACATTTCTCTCTGCCAAGAAGTTATAAGCTACAAAAGGTGAAGATTGGGGATGGGGTTCTAAAAACATTGTATTGTGATATACAGGTGTTTAAAAAAGACTGGAAGAGCAATGCTGAGAAATAAGTCTAGTTTCATATACTGATGTGATACATTATTGTGTAATTCAAATGTGTAAGATAGAGACCGAATTATAAAAAAGGTTCTGTGCTGACATTTCTGCAAAACTATTAAAGTTTGATTAAGTTTATTAAATGATTAAGTTTGACAATTAGATTGTGCTGCAGCCTTGGTATTGGGTATTGGTATTTTGATGTGTACTATTTAAATTGATAACTAAATAATAATTTATTACCGAACATAGAGGCTATCCTGTACCAGTAACTCTTTTTCAATATGCTATGGTTACAACAAGATATCAGGCAAATTCCTTTTTTAAAAAACATTAACTGAATGAATGATTTTTCTGCTGCCCATGCCCATGGTTATGGTTTGAAATATTTAAAAACCACAGTATATTGCCCATAAGGCACTTGGCACCTCGTCAAATTAATTTTATACGAAATAAATTCGATTGCAAATACCCTGCTCACAAAAAATGGAAGATATATATAAAAATGAGGCTGTCACAAGAACTGCCGGACAATCTGTTCATGTTCCATCACTGTCACTGTGTTTTGGCAGTCTTGGGTGACCATACACCCTACTGACCAGTCAATGTGTGGCACTCTCATCCAGTTTAACATGTTTCTGATCACCCCCATAAATATCTTGCTACTCAATCACCATAATTGAGTTTGCATCTTATTTGTGTAATCAAAATCTTGTTTAATAAAATAAAATGCTTCTTGTTTTGATCATTTCATATTCATTTTAAAATATCCCTTTAAGTTAATAATAATAATTTTTGTGTATCTGTATTTAATCCATTATTTTTGTACACATTTAAAAAACGAACACAGTCTCGCTTTGTGCCTTTTTACTAAAATTCACCTTATGTTTAACCACATATTTGCATGGATTTTCATGATGCCGTGAATTACCATCAATTTATTCTCACCAGAACATTTAATGAACCATAATCTCTTGTCTAGTGTCTCTCATTTATGTTTAGGGCTGTGCCTCCACCACTTGTAATATACAGTCAGGGCAATTAAGTTGAACGATTGTTATTTGCAGTAGACAAGGAAGTCTTAATGGAATGAATGGGAGGCTTTTATTGGACTCAGAGGACACAGAGATGGAGCAGAAACAAATGAGCTCAGAGAGCTGAGCCTTAGCTTAGAGGGAAAAGTGTTCCATTAAATACATGGCTGCTTGAAGATGAACAGAATCACTCAATTGCAAGCGATACCTTCCATGTGTAAATCAGTTCATTTGATGAAGTGTGGGTAAAATTGATTATGGGGAAAACTGATTAGTAGGAAGACCATGAAATACATGGTATATTGGCTGATTAGCCAATAAAGTGGTAGATAGGAAGGGTTATGCCTGTTAGGCAGTGTGCTGTCCAGTTCTGCAGTGAAAACTTTATTTGAAAAAAAAACATTTAAAGTGCATATGTGCAAAATAGTGCAGAGAGTACAAAACAGTACAACAAAATTAAACAGGGCCGGACAAAACATGCTGTGTAAAAACTTGTACTGACTTCTACATTTAGTTAGATATGTAAGCAATAAATTGCAGAATGGCCATGAAACTGAAAGTGAGAAGTATTGGACAGTCCTAGCAGCAGCTGTTTTAGTCCAGTCTCTGGGTACTGAGGTTTCTGATGGTTTGTGGAAAGAAACTGTTACACAGTCCAGTTGTGAGGGTGTGAATACTCAGGTACCTCTTTCCAGATTGCAGGAGGGTGAACAGTGTGAGGGGTGTGTGGCATCACCCACAATTCTGGTGGCTTTGCAGATACAGCTGTCCATGATAGAGGGGAGAGAGACGCTGAGCTCTCCTCATGATACAGTTGCTCAAGAAGTAAGATATACTGGTAAAATATATACAAAATTCTAATGTATAATGTGCTTTAGGTTTGGAATATTGCTGTTCAAACCCTAAACCTATGAAAATAACATGAAACATTTGAAAATATCATTTGAATTTATTGAAAAGAATTTGAAGAGCATTTTGTTACAATAAAAAAAATTCCTGACAGGGCCTTTACTACTGTTTTTCTTTAATTACAAGCCCAAACCAGAAAAAACGGGACAGTATGACAATGCATATATAATTTTTACATTTATTTTTATTTTATTGTAGACTGCAAGAGCCTAGAAATTTCATTTTCGTTTTTTTCCAGTCAACATTTTATTTGTGAATCAACAACCATTCCAGCAGTTCTGCAGTCCTGTGACACATAAAAAAAAGTTGGGATGGGGCAACGTAAAGCTAGTAAGGAATGAAAAATAAATAATGATGTGATTACAAACAGGTGATGTACAGGCTTTAAAAGTGAGTCTTTGATGAGCAACGATGGCCAAATGGTCTCCAGTTTGTCAACAAATGTGTGTGAAAATTATTTAAATGTTTAAAAACAATGTAGCTTAATAAAAAAAAAGTCTCCATGTACAATGCATTATATCATTAAGGAATTCAACGAATTGGAAGTAATTTTAGTGCAGAGGGTGCAAGAATCAACTGAACGCCCTTGAACTTCGATCCCTCAGACGGCACTTCATCAAGAACTTATTATGAAATGGGGGGTAGGACCCAAGGGTGCAGGACAGGAGGGACGAACGACGTAGAAAAACGAGGGATAACAC
>JAUZST010008014.1:0-13815 GCA_034779995.1 Parotocinclus haroldoi | reverse complement strand
GATTAGGGGGTAATTAGCAGTATGTGTTGAGGTTTCTTCATTCTATATATTTACACATGCATGTTTTGTATGTGTTTATTCTACATATCTACAGACCTCCTTCTTTTTCTTCTTGTTCAGTGCTTAATTTTCTAGTTTTATGTTCAGTGTGGCATTGTGTCTGTGTCCCAGGACGAGGAAGAGGTGGACGTTCTGTCCTTTGAGTTCCAGAAGATCCGTTATGTTTTTGACTGGGAGAGAAAACACTTTCTACCAGTGGCTTTCCCAGTGGACCAGTCGATGGGATACTTCCAGGCATGGCGAGGCTACCAGGAGGAGACAGAACTACGAGCTGCAGAGAAGCAATATGGGACCAATCGTGCCGAGATGGTGGTGCCTGACTTCCTGGAACTTTTTAAAGAGCGAGCCACAGCCCCCTTCTTTGTCTTTCAGGTGTGTGGTGTTGATGTTGTATGTTATATTTTGCTACTTCTGAATGAAACATAAACTCATGAATTGGATTTTTGTTTGTGGCGCAGGTGTTTTGTGTAGGGTTATGGTGTCTGGATGAGTACTGGTATTACAGTGTTTTCACCCTCTTCATGCTCGTGGCCTTTGAAGCCTCTCTGGTGCAGCAGCAGATGAGGAACATGTCCGAGATCCGCAGAATGGGAAACAAACCATACATGATCCAGGTAAACGTAAACTATAGATTTAGAGTTCTGAAAAAAAAATTATGGTGAGATGACAATCTTAACTAACTTAAACATATGAGCCCAGCTGCTATTAATGATTCGACTTGAATTGCAAATGAAATGCTATTTTGCATGGATGTGTGCCACAAAACAAACAAAAAAAAAAGAATTCGAATAACTTGCTTTTGAAAGTGACTTTGATGCTTATTGCTCTGCACACTACAGCATTTCCTTAAAAACCTTTGTGTGTTGCATCATGGAATTGCTTTAGTGAGGAAGCAAGTGTTTGATGCTTCCTTAAAATTTGGACCTTCTGGTCCAGAGTCCAGTATCTTAACCGCTAGGCCACCACAGTTCTACCAACCAGGGTAATGGGGTTAAAATGTGGAAAGACCAATAGGGAAAAACTAGTTGTGATCTTATCTCTCTGTTGACACGTCCTGCTTTAACAAGTGTTTGAGAGAATTTGTGACTGAAAATATTTTTGTCCCCAGGTTTACCGGAACAGAAAATGGAGACCTATATCCAGTGATGAGCTTGTTGCTGGTGATCTAGTTTCAGTGGGTAAGCATGATAAACCACTTTACCTGTCTTCACACAGTGATATGATAGCAGTGTGTAAGATTTGATCACATGATTTGATGAGGCTATTACCTGCTATTAAAGAATTCATGTTGGTCATGTACTGTACCAGTGGTTCAAAATCACCAAGGACAAGATATGGGATCCACCCCTGCACAAGGTGCCAGTCCCTCGCAGGGCACACGCGTGCAAACTGTGCACTTCATACTTAGCTCTCCAGAATGACTAATTGTTTAAATGGTCTAAGAAAGATTTATTACCAAATAGCATTTGTTTACTGAAGTAAAGGCGGCTGAAAATTTGTAGTCAAAGCTGATTTATAACATGTTGGTCAAGAATTTCCTTTACTTAGTTATTTGACCCATTGGAAAAGTCGACTGTAATACCCTGACATTAGAAGAGTATTATTGCCTTTTAAACACAGAGCGGGAACGTGGTGTTTCCTTTTGCTACTAAAGAGTAGGCTTTGAGATGAAGGTTCTGCCAACATTTACAGTTGCAGCATTTGGCAGAAATTGGCAGATGCCTTTATCCAACGTGAATTTCAACTGATAGAGTACGTACAAGAACGTACAAGCCAAACTTTTGATGGAATCACTCAAGGGCTCAACAGTTCTGAGTTGAAACCTCATCCTTCTGCTTAATAGTCCAGTACTTTAACCTGTGCTCATCAGTCCCCCTCCTGTGCCCCCAAACAAGATACTTTGCCTTCAGCTCTGAATTAAGGGATCTGCTGTTTGAAATCCTTTGGCTTTTGACCCAATCACACCATTTACGTATAGGTCATTTCTCTCCATAGGCCGTTCTCCACAGGAGAACCTGGTACCGTGTGATGTGCTCTTGCTACGAGGCCGCTGCATTGTGGATGAAGCCATGCTTACGGGTGAATCTGTGCCTCAAATGAAGGTCAGTGGTTAAAACACCTTAGACATAGTCGTGCAGACATGATGCCCAGCCTGGCCAAAAGGCACCTCTAGGACTCCGACCGTGTCACTGCAGCGGAGGGATTACAACTGCACCACCCAAGCACTTATACTTATTAAGATTAACAATATTAGACCAAGATTTAGAATATTAGACCATCTGAAGCTCTTCAGCAAGATATCTGTTTGAGCTTATGTTTACTCACTCACTTTCCATGGTTTAATCCAGTTCAGGGTTGCGGGAGGGAACGGGGAATAACCGTCAAGAGAAGATGCAAAACAGGAACCAACTCTAGACATGGTGCCAGTCCGTCACAGGGCACACACAAACACTCAGACTGGGAATCTTTATTTTAGACAAACCAGTTGACCTAAGTGTCTTTGAAACGTGGGAGAAAACCAAAGTGCCTGGTCTAAACCCATGCAAACTCTAACCAGGCAGCAGGTATCTGGAGCTTGAAAGTTTGTGAACCCTTACTAATTCTGGTATCACCCGTATGCTCTGCCCTTCACACATACAGTGTAGTATAATAGTGAGATGTATTGTATATAGCTATAGTAGCGTCATAGTTTACATTTCCAGTAAACAAGGTCAGACGCCCTTATCCAGAGCGACTTACAATTAATACAGTCTTACAATCAGAGCAATTATGGGTTAAGGGTCTTGCTCAAGGACCCAACTGTGGCAACTTGGGCGAGGTGGGATTTGAACCCCCGACCTTCTGGTCCAGAGTCCAGTACCTTAACCGCTAGGCTACCACAGTCCCATATTGTATGTTACATGTGCAGGAACCTGTTGAGGATTTGGACCCGGAGAGAATTCTGGACCTGCAGACAGATTCCCGGCTGCATGTGATCTCAGGAGGAACTAAAGTGGTTCAGCACAGCCCTCCTCTGCGTGCCAGTGCAGGCCTCAAACGTCAGTACTCGTGTCCCTATCTATCTGCTATCTGCTCTCATCATGCACTTCCCCTTCTTATTTAGAGCACAGAAGGGACTGCGAGTCATAACGGATTTTCTTGCTCATATTGTAATCCATGTCCCCCCCCCTGTAATCCTCTGTTCTCTGCAGCTGTGGACAATGGCTGCGTGGCATACGTACTGCGCACAGGTTTCTACACTTCTCAGGTACAGAGACTCTCTCCTTCTTAGCGACATTAATCCTTATTTTAGATTATTAGGTTTATTTAGTCAGGGACCCTGTACAACATCCCGAGTGAGAAGAAATGATTTGTAGTTGGCTACTAGCTAAATTGCAGATCGAATTTAATATGCAAATGGTCTACGTAGCGCATTCCACGCAAGGGAAGTAATGCAATATCGTACGTTTTGTGTTCTCAGGGGAAATTGTTGCGGACCATTCTGTTTGGAGTGAAGCGGGTAACAGCAAACAACCTGGAGACATTCATCTTCATCCTCTTCCTGCTGGTCTTCGCCATCGCCGCGGCTGTGTACGTGTGGGTGGAGGGTGAGTTAGACGAATTTACAAACACTCTGCACACCCACGTAGACGACAATTTTATTACATCATGCTGCATGGTTTGCCCCAAAAATGAATATTAATGTTGCTAACAAGTGGATGCCTTTTATAGGTAAATAGACTGCTTGTGTTGTGTCCGTTAACCAATCACTTTATTTCTAATCACCTTGTTTCTACACTCTTCCATGTATATCATTTCCACTTTTATATGGAATCACTGTATTGTAGTCCATCTGTTTCTCTAGTCACCTTTGGTCACTTTGTACTGTAATGGACAGGACCCCCACAGGTCAGGTACTGTTTGAGTGGTGGATCAATCTCAGCAGTGCAGTGGCACTGATGTAGTGACGTGTGCATTGTTCTAGCGTGAATGGATTAAACACGGCAGTGCTGCTGCAGTATTGCCCTATTGGACACACTATGTTGACACTTACATTTATGTTTAAAGGCCAAAGAAAAAAACACTTTCAATCACTTGCCCAGTGAATGCCCTAGATACCCTACCAGAAAAACAAAATGAAAAACAAAAACCCTAACCAAAATATTTAATCAAGGTACAAGTACTAACATTCTAATCATTACAAAACTAAGAATCCATATTTAAGCACTTGGCAATAGAACCACCCTTATGAAACATGGCCCTTCCTGCCATGAAACAGCTGATATGCTGATATGGCATCAATCCTTATAAATCAGTCAGTCATCAATCACTCATGAGTGTTTACAGGATGCTGCTTACTGATGGCTTTGCATTTTTGGTTGGTGGACTCTTTGCAGTCCAGCAGTGACAGTGAGTGTCTGAGTTTACAGACACTTAATAATCCAGTAACTGCAGAAAATATTATTTTGTCTGTGATCTGATTAACGTTTACACAAGCACGTGGGTAATCAGATTATGGGAAACCTCCGGGTTTATATGACTCAATATTGAGATTTCTATTACAGTCTCACAGAAATATATGACAATCCGCAAACTTTAACATACAATAATCAAATTCCTCATTTATCAAGTTTAAACTGCATTTCAGATTGTACACAAGGCCATAACAAAATGCCACAGTCAATGGAATAAGAGCCCAAATGAAGTCTTTAGAATAAGCGGACCTGGAAAGTGTTGGTTAGGTTTACACGCATGCGCAGAATACAGAAAACAACGGGTGACTGTATGAGCAATCTTATTTCTGGGATTAAATCCAGTTGTCGCAGATTTCTTAATCTGATTTCTAGATGCAGTATGCTCTATACATGTCCACTTGAATAATCGGACAGCTGCAGA
The DNA here is from genome assembly GCA_034779995.1 of Parotocinclus haroldoi. NCBI lineage: Eukaryota > Metazoa > Chordata > Actinopteri > Siluriformes > Loricariidae > Parotocinclus > Parotocinclus haroldoi. The sequence goes on along the minus strand of JAUZST010008014.1, from coordinate 8,880 downwards.
AATCCAACTCATACCAGCACAACACACACTAACACGCCACCATCACATCTGACTGTGCGTGGTGCTCAGACAAAATGAAAATAATATCATACTAGTCATCCTAATTTGCTGTTTCCTTTCTAGGCACAAAGGACCTGAGTAGGAACAAATATAAGCTCTTTTTGGAGTGCACTCTCATTCTGACATCTGTAGTACCACCTGAGCTTCCCATTGAGCTCTCTCTGGCTGTCAACACCTCTCTCATCGCTCTGGCTAAGCTCTGTGAGTTATCAATGCGCTCAGTTAACTTCTACATGTATAAATTCCGGCTTTATGATTACGATATGTGGGAAACTGGAGCATAGCCAAGATACTGCAGTGTTTCCTAAACAGCTAATCCCAGATTTACGATTGGGACACGTTCTGCCAAATCCACTGCAAGTTAAATTTGTCATAAACCGAGGCGTTTAATATTCAAATTCAAATTTATTTTTACGATGCCTTTTACAATGGACGTTGTCTCAAAGCAGTTTAAAAGTGACGGATCAAAAAAAAAACCCTGTTGAGAAAGACAGCGGAAAGGAAAAACTGCCTTAGGCTCAGAAATAAATGAAGAAACCTTGAGAGGACCCAGACTCAACAGGGACCCATCCTCTTTGGGTGGCCTGGCATCTAATTAAAATAAATCAATTGTACACAAAGCACAAATGTATATTACAGGAGTTCTTCATTATTCAGTTTAACCTTTGATGTTGTCCGTGTGGAGATCTTGACATTTCCATCACATCTTACAGGAGCAGCATTGTTGGCATGGCAGTCTCGACACGAAACATTTGAAAAACCGAAACCCTGATCAAACGACAGGAAATGTCGTTAACATTTGAAAAGACTAATCAAAAGCATAAGTAAATAAATGCATTTTTAATTTAGACTTGAACATTGAGACAGGGTACGAGACCCAAACCGAGGCAGGATTATTATATATGCTGTTCCCCATACTGATAAAAAAAAAGATGGGTAGAAGTGGACTACAACAGCTAATGTTTCTGCCAAAGAAGTTTCTGTTAGCAGATTAATGAACCTACTAAGGTGGTAACCTAGCAGTTAAGGTACTGGAATATGGATCAAAAGTTCTAGGGTTCAAATCCCACCTCTGCCACCGTTGGGTCCCTGAGCAAGGCCCTTAACACACAATTGCTTGGATTGTAAGACTGAATGAATTGTAAGTTGCTATAGATAAGGGCGTCTGACCTTAAAAGTGTCATTTTATCGGATCACTGATGTACATGTAAATGGATGTATAAAAAATGTACATTATGGAAAATATATCTCTACTAACTTTAGCAATCAATCTATGAACAATGCCACATATTTGGGTTTTTTTTTGTCTTAAGCTTTTGTTAACTTTGTCTCACTGGGCTCCTGTTCTGTATTATATTTCTTTACCAGATGTGTTCTGCACAGAGCCTTTCAGGATCCCGTTTGCAGGAAAGGTGGAAATTTGCTGCTTTGATAAGACTGGAACACTAACAAGCGACAGCTTGGTTGTTCGTGGTGTGGCTGGACTGAGGTATAGCACCAGTTAATTACACATTTAGAAATGTATTCTTTTAAAAGCAGTACAGTCAGCCGTCCATATCGATGGGTCCTGAGTTCCTGGATCAAAAATGTGGGTTTTTTTTTTTTTTGGTTTTTTTTTGGGGGGGGGGTCAAAATTGAGAACATTTCAAGATGCATAGCACAATCACAAAAATTAGGGGATATTCCAAAATGAACCTGGCCTAGCTCTATAAAGATGCACTTATCCTCCACTGGTGCCACTCTCAAGAATGGTGCATGAATGCAGCGAGAGTTGTAGCGTTCTCCATATGTACTTCATCTCACCTTATAATCCTGCAGCCTGCTGATGAAAAAGAAGTGGCCTGCGGATCTTCAACAGAGGGAAGAGGGCGTTACCAAATTTGTTATAATAATGAATTGAAAAGCCAGAGAAAGAAGTTGAGCAATTATTTTTGTTCTGTTTGAAGAAAATGAATGGCCTTGTTACTCATCTTTCACACACTCTTACCTCTCTCTCTCTTTCTCTCTCTCTTTCTCTTTCTTCCCATTAGAGAAGGGAAAGAGGTGATGCCAGTGTCTGAAATCCCACTTGAGACTCACCGGGTAGTAGCTACATGCCATTCCCTCGTTACTCTGGATGATGGGCAGCTGGTTGGGGATCCACTGGAGAAAGCCATGTTGACTGCAGCAGACTGGACCGTCACTAAAGGTAGGAAAACGTCTGATAATAGTTATATTTGTAGTCCATCTGTACCCATGGTCAAGTGATGAACGTTTTAAATAGATTTGGATCATTTGAAATAGATTCTCCAAAACAGTTTGTAAAATTATTTGGAACTTTCATGATTCTCAATTAAAAAAAAAAAAAAACTTTATAGACATAAATAGCACACCAATTGTTAAAGTACTGTGCTAAAGTTTTAAGCCACCATTAAATTTGTTCTTTTAGCAATGGTGTACTGACCAAATATACTGTTGACGGTTGGATCCAAAAACTTCACTAATGGCAGCTTTCTTTTGCTAGACGAGAAGGTGTTCGCTCGCTCAATAAAAACTCCAGGCCTGAAGATCCACCAACGCTTCCACTTTGCAAGTGTTCTGAAGAGGATGTCTGTCCTGGCTTCGTACGAGAAACTGGGCTCCACTGAGCTCTGTTACATCTCCACTGTCAAAGGAGCTCCCGAGACGCTCAGGAGCATGGTAAGCTCCAACAGCATGTGTTTACTGTCTTTGAGATCAAGACATCTAAACAAATTTCAACATTGCAGTTCGCACCAGCTCTGTGAGACACTAACTGGCGATCATTAAACAACAACCCAAATCACTCTGGTCTAAGTTTTTGGTTGGGTGTGCTAATTGCATTGCACAGGGCCTTGACCTCAACTCCATCAGGCACCTTGAAAATGCACTGGAATGTCAACCAGCTTATTGTCCAACATCATATGCTGATCTCTCAGCCATGTTCGAAATGTTCTAAGCCCTTGTGGAAGGTTGTTAACCACCCCTGGCGTGTAATTTTTATGCTGTAGTCCATCACCATGATGACTTGGGTTTGGTGGCTCTGTTGGGTTGGCCATCACATGCAGGCTCAGTTGGTTGTTTGATGACCCATGCTGTGCTCTGAGAAAGACCGGCACCCCATTCAGGGTATAAGCTCCAGGTCAACACCCCCACCCACTCTACTCTGACCAGGATAAGTGGAGGTAAAGCAGCAGCTTTGAACACAAAACTGTAAAACTGTAATGTATACCGTTTCTGCAGTGTGGCTGGAAGAAGTTTGCTTGATTGTGCTTTATGAAGCACTTCTGAGGAGGCATAAACTCGCTTAAATCCTTCATCAGCAAGAAAGCACGTACTGTCCAGAGCATTTCTGTGCTGTCAGCACAGAATCATCTTTATGCTCTGTTCCTATAGCTTGTGATATACGTCTGCTTACTCGGCTCAATTACCTTTTAATTCAGTTACAGATAAGAATAGTTCTCAGACCAAAGTACTGTCTGCATGTTCTCTGCAAACTCCCGTTTATACAGGTGCTGCCTGATTAGAGTAATCTACTATATATATATATATATATATAAAATAAATACGCCATAGCGTAGCCTACCTTAAAACACTTTTACCTGAACCTACAGCTGGGCAGAATCATTAACGATTTAATTATTTCATCTAATTTGTTGAATAATGTATTGAAACTGAAAAACAAAATGGTTAGTCCTTTGTTGGTTTGGGGGCACTGCTTCTCTGTTGCTCAGTCAGGGGCATGAAGCTCACTGGAGCTTCACAGATTGCTGGAATCCTTTTTCACTTCTCCACAACGACATCACAGAGCTAGTGGATGTTAGAGAATTTGCGCGCCTCCACCTTCCGATTGAGAATGCCCCATAGATGCTCAGTGGTGTTTAGGTCTTTAGACATGTTTGCATTCATGGTTTTCTCAATGAACTGTAGCCCCCCCCCCACAGCCAACAGAACTCGTGCAGCCCCAAACCATGACATTACACTGGACAGGACACTTGACACCATCCAAACCAAATAAGCTAATCTGGGTCTCGTCAGATTCCATGATTCTAGACATGATTCCAGTTATCTGTGTCCTTAGTCTGCTTGTCTTCAGCAAACTGTTGGCAGGTTTTCTTGTGCATCATCTTTAGAAGAGGCTTCCCTCTGGGACGACAGCCACGGCACAATTTGGCGGTGTACTCACTTTTGTTGCCAGTGGATTAGACATTAATGGCTTTGTGTTAAGTTATAGTGAGGGCACTGCAAATGTTATACAAACTGTGGACTGCCTACTTTGCATCGAAGTGTCACATCTTCAGCATGTCCCATGAAAAGTTACAAAATTGGGAGGGGTGTACTTACTTTTGTGAGATACTTTACATGAGTTGTTTTGTTTTTACACATCAGTAATGTAAATAACGTGTCTTGCTCCAGTTTTCTCAGTGTCCTGCCAGCTACGACGAGGTGCACAGAGAGATGTCTCGGGAAGGAGCCAGAGTTCTGGCGCTGGGGTACAAGGAGCTGGGACACCTCAGCCACCAGCAGGTAATCTGATTACAAGACTCGACTGCTGCTTTCTGTTTAGCTACACAGAAGAGATCCTAACAGCACCTTGTGTCTCTTAAGGTGCGGGAGATGAGCCGTGAAGCATTGGAGTGTGACCTGAGTTTTGCTGGCTTCATGGTGGTTTCTTGCCCACTGAAGAATGACAGTAAGACAGTCATCAGAGAGATACAGGAGGCCTCGCACCATGTGAGTGTGTCAACTGAAATCATGGACCTATAAACAGCCGCAGTGCAATAGTTGTGCATGTCCAGACCCAGTTCTCTAACTGTAACTCTGAATTGAATCGGTCAGTCTGAGAGTTTTAAAGCTTCCCAACTCTCTCACGTTGTGTATATCTGTCTCAATCTGTTCGTCCACAGGTTGTAATGATCACAGGTGACAATCCTTTAACCGCCTGTCATGTCGCTCGAGAGCTTCACTTTATTCAGAAGGAGCACACACTAATCCTTCAGCCTGGACCCATGCAAGGTATGGACTGTGTAAATCAAATCACTCGGGTCAAAGTGATGACCAACTTAACTGACTGACCAAAGAGAAGTGAGTACATTACTGTACTCACATTTGTTAGGAAGAAAAACAATGGTCTGGCAGCCATTGAACATTCAACCTGACCAGGCCTTTGGCTAACATTAGTATGACTTTTGACCTTTCATCTCTGTATACTAAATAATGCTTCTGCAAACGAATAGAAACACTATAGACAAACATTATTATTATTATTATTATTATTATAACATGGTGTTAATATGAATAATTTCTGGATTCTCCATAAACAAACAGTGGCAGTCGAATGGTTTGTACTGAGAACCCCGTGACTCTCAGTATGACAAATTTATAGGTTTCTGCTTCCAACACAGATCATCTACTTTCTGTACAGCTACCTTTAAACAAAGAACATAGAGAATTGCTTTGCCACATTTGATTGAGAAATTGACTGGCTTGCACAGACCTGCCCTCAACGTCATCAGACACCTTGCAAATACACTGGAATGCCAAAAGTGAGAAATTGTCTTAAGATCAGAAACCTAATTTTCACGTTCCAAAATCTAGTGGAAAGCCCTTTTAGAGTAATAAAGTGCAAACTCCATACAAATACTGTGTTGGACGTATTTGTTTATTTGGTGCCAACAAACTTGTATCAAAAACCAAAGTATATATTGTGTATATGTGTGATATTTGGGTATTATAGTGATAAAATCTCACTCCTATACAAATAGTAACCTGCCAACATATCTGACCTCTCCATCTCTACTATCCAAACCACTGACTAAGTCGATGGCCCCCATTTTGCCCCTACCTGCATCTGCCACTTTCATCCTCAGACAGCCAAACATAAACATGACACAGACAGGCACGAGGCACTGAGAAATACAGATGCAGGGAATGCGCCACGTACACACAGCGACATGTTTGTAAAGCAAGACCGACTGACACAGGAAAAGTGCAACACGCGCGCATTCGCGCACAGAAAGTCTTGCACTTTCCCTGCCGACTAATAAACTGCTCACAAAAATGAGAGGATATTTCAAAATGAATACAAGGTGGATTCCACAAGAGCTACTGGATAATCTGATCCTGTCCATGCCCCGTCACTGGCAGTGTGTTTTGGCAGCCATGGGTGACCAGACACTCTACAACGTGGGGGCACTCTCGTCCAGTTTAACATGCTTCTGTTCACCCCCATGAATGTATCACTTGCTACTCCCCGTAATTGAATATGCATCTCATTTGCATAATCAAACAACTTTCTTTGATTTTAGTGAGCAGTTTACTTGAACTGATCTGATTTGTTTTGAAGTATATTTAAGGCTCTGTCCCAAAGCCAGGGCGACTGAATAAAAGTACCTGCTCAGTCAGTGTTTGCTCGACACATTATTGCGCTATTAGGTAATATAATGTATATAGTGATATTGGGTATAAAATGCATATGTTTTACTTGCAGGAAAATAATCAATCACATTTATTGCGTTGCCAAGGTTGATTGCTGTCACTCCATTAGTCATGCCCTAGCTACAGGGTTTGATGTGGAAGCTGAAATGCTGAAGCAGCATTTAACTCCAACCATTTCATACTTAATGTTCTCCTGCTATAGCACGCATGGTTGAACTCATGAGGTGCTTAACAAGCCGGTGGCAGGCCTTACGCGGTTCAGTGCCACCCTCAGCGTTTTTGACGTCTATTACAACTACAATTTTCCTGTCTGTTGTTTCAGTAACCCATTTTTTCTGTGACTGATCTGCTGTGCAGGCGAATGGCAGTGGGAGTCTATAGACGGCAGTGTGCATGTTCCTTTACCACCACCTTCCGTATCAGGCCTGGTTAGCAGCTATGATCTGTGCGTGACTGGAGAAGGTCTGACCAGGCTCACCCGTGACCCTCGATTGCTCAGTGCCCTGCTGCCTCATGTGCGAGTGTTTGCTCGAGTCAGTCCAAAACAGAAGGTATTGGAAATGACATGACGTAGCCAGTGAATGTCTGAGCCATCTGTCAATAATACTCTGTTGTAGCTTCACCGTATGCTAAATAACAGTAAAAACAATTTTGATGAAGAATAACAAAATGTGTACTTGTATAAATATTTATTTTTTTATCTGCTTCAGTATGGGAGCATGGTGTATGATTGTCAAAAAATGCAACTGCAATAGATGGTGTAAAAAAAAAAACAGAATCAGCATTACCTAATTATTCTGTACAATACCTTTCCTGGCATTTTTTTTATAACTCAGAAGATCTCACCTGTCCTGTATGAGTTTTATTACAATTCGAAGGAGGTGGAAACGGGTATACATTTAAATTATGGACATCCTCCTGATAAATGAATAGAATTCTTGTAGGACATAAAACAGTAAAACAGATTTCTACTTAGATTTAGTTATAGTTTTAGTTTTAGTCTAGTTTTAGTTTCCTCCAGATTTAGTTAACCAGTCCAGACAGGTCTGGAATCTAAAAGTATAAAATAGTGTCTTGTTTTAAGATCATTTCAGGAGGATTTTTGGCACTTTGGATTGTATACCTGAAACAAGCATGTAATTATTTGATTCTTCTTTCAGGAATTTGTCATCACTAGTCTAAAAGGGCTGGGCTTTGTCACTCTTATGTGTGGTGATGGTACCAATGATGTCGGTGCACTAAAACACGCCCACATAGGTAAGACTGTAATTACTTCCTAATAGCCAGCTGACAAATGACAGCCTATTGTATAGAAGTACAGCACTGTACCAAGGTCTTAGGCCACCATTACATTTGTTGTTTTAAAAGTTATGTTATTACATAATATAATTAGTTCTTAGTCTCTCTATTTAAAAACGAAACAGAAAATTCAGCAAATATGTCCACACAATTTTCAATTTGCTGCTTCCCTCCTTCTGGCTGTAGAGGGGTCAACTTGGCATTCAGATGAAGTTGGCAGATGCTGCTACTACCTTACTAAAATTTAAGGGGAGGTCACACTAAAAACTTTTGATACTGCATACATACAAATGTTTTATATTGCTCCTTGTACTCTAATAAAGAGATTGATAATTAATTGCATATGATTATTATACCATTGCTACAACAACAAATCTATAGTGGCCAAAGACTTTTTCACAATACCGTACAATGAGGAAAGGCATTCAAATATTTGCTCTTTGCGGTTGATTTTATTTGCACAATTCCAGCACAGGCAGCATTTCCACTGGGAAATCAAGGCAAGGATATTAATCACTCCTATATGCAAATTGTGATACAAGTAATTATTGCCATTGTGCCTTAGCACAAATGTCTTGTAGATTAGTCTTACAAAAGACTCTTTCATTCTGTTTAAAAATGTTTCAGGTGGTTTAACGAGAATGTTTTATAGTTCTTTGTATATGAATTATAGCCTGTTGTGTATTTACCATTCATTCGTTGTTTTAACTGCTTAATCGTAGCTACAAATTAAAATAGTCTTTGCGTATGGGGGGGCTGGGGTGGTGGTCACTGCTCACAAATAACTATATATATATATACAGTCGAATCTGGTTAATTGGACCACCGGTTAATGTCGACCAGCCGCTTATTTGAATCGAATCCTAAAGTACCGAAACAAATCCTATTATATACGTGTAATGTTATACGCTTATTTGGAAAAAAGTTCATTTAATCGGACCAAAGAACGTGAAGGTGAATAAGAAAAAGAAGTCACCACTTAGAGCGGATGCTAAGCGGATCAGTGAGATATGGGAGGATTTTTGGGATCCCAGGGAGAATTTATGCTTTTATCAAAGGTCAGGAAATCCGAAAAGTTGTGTTGAC
>JAUZST010008013.1:0-13816 GCA_034779995.1 Parotocinclus haroldoi | reverse complement strand
CACGATTCTAGCTTTAACGTGTTTATTAAAGCTGATTAATAAAATCTACGTAATAATGGAGGTGATCGAATCGATAGTAACGGACAGTATTGAGGTAGAAGATTCGACTGCCACAGTTTCAACGATGGAGACCGAAAAGGCAAAAACGGGTAAATGCAAGGCTGTATCCTAAATGACTCAGTGCCACCTATATGAGCCGCATTTACACTGTTCAGAAGTAATGTTAGCTACACACTAAGTAGTACACACTGTCTTATATGGGGCGTGATTTGGAAAATCCAGTGTTTAAGTTAACTGATCAGTTCTAACCAAGTTATCGTGTAGTACGTCAGATAGCTAGCTGTCATTTTATTTGCTATTCGTGTTTGTATCCGTTTTAATTTACACCAGTTGTGACCCAATTTTAACAGGGAATATTCACGTATTTTAGATAAACTAAAATCCCGTTGGTTCAGAGCTTACCTAGAAGCCCAGTTGTTGATTTGCACAATTTTGGTCAAATTACTACCCGTTTTTAGAAAGTTATCCATAATAAATTACTAAAGACTCTTTCAAAATGTGTTTATTACTTGACTCGTACATCCTAGAAGAATAATTCAGTTACCTACTGAATTCCCCCCTAAAACTGGTATTGTCCTGTAGCAGAAAGTACAAGGATAACAGCAATAGTCATTTTAAAAGTTTATTTAAGGCGTTCAAAGTTCAAATTCGAACCAATCTTTGTGTGGAGATTTTCCTGAAGCAGTAGCACAAATCTGTCTAGCAGATGTCACTTGAGCACTGTTTGGGGACAATCTTACCTATCTCCCCTGTTCTTTTTATTCTCAGAGTTCGTCTGGACCTTACAAGCCACGTGGCATCTGGTCCGCGTTCGCCTGGAGATGGACGCGGATTTCGATCAGCCCGTCTGCAAAAAGAAGAAACTCTGGGAGACGGTGGCTGAACGAGTGACGGCAAAGTTGAGGGCCGAAGGCCACGACGACATGCCAGTCAAGGCCTTCGAGTGCGACCTGAAGTGGAGGAACATGCTAGCTACGTACAGGAAGAATGCAGAACGCGCCAAGCGCCTTGGAGCCCACTGTGTGCACTGGGAGTTCTTTAAAGCCATGCACGAGGTGCTGGGGAGGAGCTACGAGGAGATTGAGGCCCAGCGCAAAGCCAAGCTGAGCAGCAGCAAGCTGGGCAAGGCCATAGCCAACAAACGCTACACCCCCATCCTGCCCACACCTACCGTGACCGCAACGACGACCTTCGCGCCCACCCGACCCCCGCAGGACGTCCTGCAGTTGTACCTGGAGCTACAGGAGCGCAAGCTGAACATGTGGGCTCAGCAGAAAGTTCTGGAGGAGAGGAAGATCGAGGCCATCAACAACCTCGCCCGTGCCATCAGCAGCCTCGCCCAGGACACTGCACCTAAAGAGAGCAGCACGCCAGAGTCGCCGGCATTCCTTTCCACCCAACATTAAACGATTTGTGTTTGATTACGATTGAGGAGCGATTCCATTCTGATTTAATCAGAAGACTGCAGCTAATAAAGACAGATTTTATATTAAAATCGATTCTATTTTCAAAGCTTTCATTAATTTCTTTATTCTACCTTTAGCCACTAGTTATTTTTTTCCTTCACTGTTCTTGTACCATGAACCAGATTTCCTTAAATATTAAAACCGTGAGTGGTACTTTAAACTGGTCTGACTCCTGATTGTGTTTGTGTGATTGTATTGCTTGTGTGGGAAAGAGGATTTAGTGATGGGAGATTGGGTTTAATCCAGGTTTAAGGCTGTGAGATTCGGTGGGATTGAAGAATGGGTTTGTGGGTGGGGGATTTGGTTTAGTGAAGGGTTTTGTGGATGACAGATTGGGTTTGTTGCGGGGAGACTGGATTATTAAATGGAAGGGTAGGTTTAGGGTTTTGGGTTTAGTTAAGTTTGTGGAGAACGACAGGGTTTAAGGATGGGTGTGTGTGGACGGGAGATTGGGTTTGTGAATTGCTTTGTGGGTGGGTTTAAGGGTAAGAGATTTGGTTTGGTGATGGTTTTGGGGTGGAAGACTGGGCTTAGGGATGGGTCTGTTGATAGAGGGATACTGAAATCCTCAATCTGCACTATAGAGCTGGGGGTTTTGAGGAGGCATATGCAGACGTCAAAACACCATAGATGATCACATGTAGTACCTTTATATTAGAATGGTATCACAGTACATACACACACACACGCCATTTTTTGAAAATTTGTTACAGATACAGTCTTCCAGAACTTCCAGTGTGTGGTTTACTAGTTTCTTTTTTTAGATCGCCTGTATACATCACTACTCACTATAAATAACAAACATTTAAAGAACTAAAAAAAGAACCAATCAGATTATTACCTCTGTATGTGTATCTGGTTTTCGGAGTATTCTTTTGGGGCACTTCCTTTTGAGGTTGTAGAACATATTTTTTATTAGTAGAACTTTTTGTTTTATTTAGTGCCAGTTTTGGAACGCCATCATGGCTGCTCGTCTGAATCTTTGTTAACTATGCTCTGACTCCAGAGCACTGTATAAAGAATTCACCACAGTGTCCCTCAGTTTTACTCCGGACTCCTCTTCCCTCCCTTTCTCCTGCTCCTGCTCCTCTCCCCTTGCCTCCTTCTCCACCTGACCCCTGACCAGACTCCCCGTATCAAGCAGGGCATTGTGCAGTATGCAGCAGGTCAGGACCACAGCCCGGGCTCTCTCGTAATTCCCCATATCTAGGCATCGGAGTTTCTGGAAGCGCTCCTTCAGATCTGCCACGGCCTGCTCGAACCGGACCAGGTGTGACCCCACGGATCTGTTGTAAAGGTTTTCCTGCGGGTTCCGTCCGCTCCTGAATGGAGTCAAGATGTGCCGCGTGAGAGGATATCCCGCTCCGGCCAGCAAACACGTCCCAGCCGGCATCAGCTCTGGGTGCTGGTGGAGTCTCTCACTTAGGGTGTTCCCTCTGTCCCGGTCGGAACCTGGGCTGACTCGGCAGTGCATGAACCGACCCTCGCCATCACACACCAACTCCAGGTTTATCCACGAATCGGGATGGGTCTCCTTCTTGAGCCTCTTGATTTGGGGTGCTTCACCGTCTGAGTCCCGTTTACTAACAGGAAGGCGGATCGGGATGCGAGTGTGACCCAGAACCCCCAAAACTTGAGGGAGGCCTCTGTGTTGGAGACGCTCATCCCAACCCAGCCAGCTGGAGAACGGGAGCAGGTGACCTAACGCGTCCTGGCCTAGGCATAAGCAAGACTGATTTTCATTAAAGCTTAAGCCTGAACATCATACAACTGAAAATGACTGCTATAAACCATACACACCCATGGGCCAGTGGATGAGATGATCCTCCAGGGCATTGACCCTCTCACAGAAGGAGAAGAAGATCCGGTGGATGTTTCCCTTCTCCAGGCGGAAGGTGGAGGACACAGAGCGGTAGCTGAGACGTTTAGAAAGCAGAGTGAGAGACAGGAAGACGGTGTGAGACAGGGACAAGCGGGCTCTCCCAGTCATACGACTCTGATTGTGGCTCGGGTTCATGGTCTGGAGAAGGGCCGTGATGTACTGAGAGAGAGAGAGAAACACACACACACACACACACACACAAGCCTATGTAATTAAAAAAAAACTCAGAGATTCTGTTCAGGATTTTAGGGAAAGCAAATTCCCCACCCATTCTCTACGGAAGGGGGGGGATTGATGTGTCATGACTGCAGAAGTGCCAGTCCAGTACCCATATCCTCCTCTTATGTCATCAAGCCTTTATAATGTGCGCAGCATGTAGTATTTTTTTCTGTTTTGTGTTGTTATAAAAATGTATGGACAAAAAGATTTGTTATGTCTGTTGATGTTGCTCCAAAATCTGGGTGTACTTTTTCTGTATTAATGTTCCATCACAGAAGTGTAAATGACCTTTCCCAAGGGTCCGGACCCGACCTCGTACCATGACAGAGCCTGGCTGTTTGACTTATTAGCAGTCTGGATGGTTCCATTTCTTATTTTTTTTTATTTTTTAAGTGTCTTTTTAAATAAATAAAAACCAATGGATAAATGTCCCTGGTGTTAAGGTTTGCAGAAATATGTGTATCTTTGTTATGGTTGCCCAAAACAAAGCTGGTTAAATTAATTAACATTTCCTTTGCTGTTTCAATAAATAAACATCATTATGATTATAACGAGATACGGAACGCACTGCCACACCTGAACCATCTCATTCTCCTCGATCTCACTGATGTGCTCCTGGTTCTCCTGCTGATCATCTGGGGCGGCCGCAGCCGTCAGGTGAAAGGTCACAGTCTGGGTATGCTCCGTGACAAAAGGCTCAAGGTCATCTGGCTGTGAGACCTGGACCAAAACAGAGCCGGGCTCTCCCTGCATACTGGCCATAAGATCTGCCTCGATGGTTTCCTCCACTGCCTGGTCCAAACGCTGGTCCAGCTCCCAGTGAGACAAAGGCTCCCAGTCCAGCTGCATGATGTCCATCATCAGACGGCCCGCTGCTGCCACAGAGGACCTTAGATCCATCTGTGTAGTTTAAGATTAGCTCAGGTTAGGTTACTGGCTTATGGAGTAAGATCAATGGAACTAATCCCAGCTGTGCCTACTGGACCCAGCCACGGTCCGGACTCATCCAGGGATTCTGAGTGGGAAAAATGTTAGCTTACAATGTGAATAATAAAACAAAATTAAATAATTACAATATGAGATGAATAATATGATCTGTAATTCTTACCCTCAATAAAACGCGTCATGTTTCAAACAGATCGGCTATTTAAAAACTTTCAATACATTTAGAAGCATGTACTTTTATAACTCTACTTCAGAACTTGAAGTAGACTGTTTTTTGTATCAGATTAACAGAACTTTTATTTAGGCAAAGAACTTTCAGTTATAGCCTAATCGATGTTTATATCCGCTGTACGGTTTGCCGTTACAAGCACTCCACACTTGCAATTAAGTACAATATTACAAAAGAAAGTCTTTTTTTATTGCAGACTTAATCGGTACCAACTAAACAAACCTGAGCTTATTGCTGGTAAGGCTGTGCTTGAGGTACATGCTGTGACGTGGTAGTGCAAAAAAAGCGTATGAACAGTACCTTGGCTCGGGAGTAGTTTGTGTTTGGTGGCTCGTTTTGTTTTACAAAAATTTTACTTACCGAGACTGAAAACGTCGTTTTCGATACAAAACAACACTGTACAACCCACCGCCAGCTGTGTTCCAATCCGAGCGCTGTTCAAATAGCTAGGGCGCCTAAAGCATCACTGCGCAAAATCCAGGCTCAAACCTCAACACGGGTTGCCAGGTTTACACAAAATAACAGCACTCTTTACAGCACAATGGCCTAAGTTCACGAACGTTTGAAATTTCTATATTTCTGCATAAACATCGTCGTTATTTCCCCCACACATGTAAATAAACGTAAATAATAAATAAAAGTAAAAAAACGTAAATAAATTAGAATAGTATGTGAACTTCTAGGACAGGTGACATTAAGAGTGGGATGTTCTTACTTATGTTAATGTTTACAGAACAAGCAAAGTCTGATCACCAGAATAAACTCCTAAGCCTCTCACATAGTAGTTACCCTTAGTGTAGGGTGTTCCACTAGATGGTAACAACATTAACTCTGCCTGTGATACCATAAGCTAATAAGCATAATAAGCTTTTATTTTTCCTCACTGAAACTTTTCTGGCACGATCAATAATATTTTTTTTATTTTAATTACTTCTGAGTTATTTCTAACCCGTTTTTTGTCATACATCTAGTCCTATTGAAAAAGGATAGTGATGACCACAGCAGTGTTTTTAATATCTTATTTAACAAGATAAAGTATTTGGTTCACAACATTAAGGAGGATGAGGCGTGTTAGAACTGAACTCGCACTCGACTAGATCGACTGTCCTGTATGTATACATGCTGATTTGATAAATGTTTGCAGTAGCCTCAATTTTTTTCAGAGCTTTATATCTATTTACACACACACACACACATATATATACATACACACACAAAACGATAATTAATGACATATTTACGCAATATTTATCACGATCAGCATAATCAGTATCTGAAAAACCACCATTCAAATATGATCCCACATGCAGTGAATTTTATTCAAAATGTAATTTAATGTCTCTTTGTAATAAAACATGCTGTTTTTTCAGTGTTCTTTAAGTTATGATGATAGCCTCCATAAATCATTCAGGAAAGTGCACCGTTCAATCACGATCACGTCTCACAATAATATAAAATATCGTCCTATTGCTCACCAATAGATCTGAGTAATACTGTCGTTAAAATAATAGTAATAGGATTTGTATTTAAAAAAAAAAAAAAAAACACTGAGAAGTTCTTCATTTTTTATTTGCCAAAAAACAACCCAAAAAAGCAGTGAGATCTTCAACTGAGAAATGAGTTTTAGTACATTCTCAAAAACAAACCGCACGCACAAACATCCACACTAACACCCCCACCCCACACACACACACACACGCGCACACGCACACGCACCAACACACCACCCACTAATAGAACGCACGCACAGTTCCGTTTTTGGGATAAACATGTCAGCATCTGTTAAAACAAAGTCGTTTATTTGGGCCCATAAAGGATGTTCTGATCTTACTGGATCACGGGAAAAACACATACACAAGCCGAGAAAGAAATCGAATCAGTCATGCATTTACACCGCCCCTTTGGTTCGAATACAAAATGAATGACTCAGGGAACTAAACACCAGGATGTCGTGTCGCCCCCTTTTTTTTTAAACTAACAGACAAAAGCCAGCATGAGGGCGTAAACGAAAATACACGTTAAGAGGAAGAGAATACAAAACCGTTTTATAATACAGCTACGGCGTCTCACATGTTAATGAAACGAATTCCCGATTTCCCAGCAGCCCACAGACCTGATCCAGCTCCTCGCATAAAGGTTAAAGCCCTTTGAACTGGGACAGATGTGGGCGGAGCTGGGAAACCCCAAACCTGTGTGAGCAGAGGATTTGAAAATTCCTCAAATTTATGCCTAACTATAAACACGAGCACACGTCACATAACCGTCAACTCATTGAATCGAATATCAAATAAAAGTCGCTTCCAAGCGCTCCGTCGTTTCGCTGCGCTTCAGACCGACCGAAATACGCGCAAACATGTTGGACGGCTACGAGAAACGTGCCGAGAGTATGCCAGGTGGAGGGCCGGGGCTCGAGTACGTGAAGGGTTCCAGGTCAGACCGAAGGGGCTGCGAGAAGAATAAAGGACGTTTTGAGCAAGTCACACAGGATCAGTCAGCCTCATGCACCCCAAACACACACCACACAGCTGCTGTTCCCCCGGGAATCGACCCCCACCCCGATCCTGTCATCCGACCAACCATCTCATTGCACAGCCTGCTCGTTGGCTGTGCTGCCAGAGTCCTGCGGCTTCATGACGTCAGGGAGCTCGGGAGGACTCGAGAATGGTTCCACTCGCAACGGCTCAAAGGCATCATCTGAGAAAACAAACATGCTTTTGGTTACAGACAAAATAGTCAATTACCATCATGGATACTTTACATTTATCAATGTAATGATGATCTTAAATAATTACAGTGAAATTATACGTTTATTACAAAGCTGTACTATTGAAAGGATGCTCTAGTTCCTCTGTTGATCCGCTTCTAGCCTGGATACAGGATGAGATACAGTAGATCATGAAGCTATACAATTTCTGTATGGTATCCTGTGCCACATTTACCCACCAATGGTACAGCTGGGCCTGTAGATCCTAAAGCTGACGTAATGACACGCCATGGCCGCTGTGACAACAAATTTCCTTCTGTTAAGAACCTGGAAATGATCCAGGTAGTGAAGGTGCCCCCTGTATGTGGATGGTAGAGAACGAAACCGCTGGAGCTGCTCCTGTTTGTCGGCGGATCAAATGATTGTCTGTACCGGGGGTCTGCCTGCGTGCCCCGTCACAGAACCACTGCTCCTAACAGCTAACAGCTAGGTCAGAACAGCCCAGATGGTGGACAGTTTGTGAAAATGTGTCCGTTATAACGTTCTGCTCCTCTCAGCCACCTCTCAAAGCCTGTTAACTGGGCAAAATGTCTCTCATCAAGAGGTGCACTAGCCAAAAGTAGCCTCAGAGCCTTTTTACAGGGCAGCTCTATAAGGGAGGAACTTACAAGCCATCTTGTGGTAATAGTCTAAGAGTCCAGTGTCAAATCAGAGCACACCTGTAATCATTTACATAGTAAATTAATGGAATTTTGCAGGCCCTTAACCAGAGCGATTTAAGTACCCAACTGTGGCACTTGGCGGAGGTGGGATTTGAACGCAGGATCAAATCAGGTCCAGAGTCCAGTACCTTAACTGCTAGGCTACCACAGTCCCCACATATCTGCCTGAGACTGAACTGCACGCCGACCCAGAACCACATCAGAATCGGCACCGTCTGTACTGCAGAGGGTCATTTAGAGGAAACAAAGTAGGGTGCGTACCGCTGACGCGGAAGGCCAGGCCGACCGTAGCTGGGGCCTGAGGTCTCGCCGTCTGGTTTGTAAATCCACAGTCTCCGAGGGTCTTACTGTCATCAAGCAGCATGTCGTCCTGCAGGATAACAAGCAGATCATATTCAACAACAGGCCGTAGTTATTAATACCCATAATAAAGATGAGTAAAGAGCGATATATGAAATTCATTTTTTGGTGAATTAGATTAATTTCATGCTGAATATAACAAGAAAAGTCGTAAAAAAGTTGATCAACTGGTAAAAGTGATTGGAAACAATTAGTGCAAGGAACAAAATCCTTAATCGGCTGGAACTAGGGCTGTGATAAAAAGCAATGCAGCAATATATCGCAACATTTATTTGTCATATAGGTTATTGTAGCGATTTTCAGCTAAAAATATAAATTATTTAGTATTATAAGTATTTCAGCTGGTTTTACACTTTCAGTAAGCTATTTGGGAATATCGCAACGTATCATGACCCGTATCATATTGTGAAGTTCTTTCCAAAACCCTTGTTTCCATGGAGCCCCCTACAAGTATCTAAAAAAAAGTTACAGCCAACCACACACCCGAGCTCATTATCTTTTTCTCTTTGGTTACTTGTAGAACTTTTCTTTCATTTTCGCTCCTTTTGTCTTTTTTGGCTCCAAAATCGAACACAAGCTGGACCTCCTAACAAAGCAGATCAGAACTCCATTCCAGAGGAAGTCCTACTTCAAATCTGCGCAAATTTTCATGCTGACCTTGTACAGTCTCTGTTCCTCTGGTGGCCGCTTCAGGATGCCCTCCACGATGCGCTTCAATTCGTACACCGTGGTCGACTCCTTGGCATCTGTGAAGATGGTCGTCTTATGACGTCGGATCATCAAAAACACATCCTGGGGGAAAACGGGAGGATTAGAGATTCCCACCAATCCCAGAGTTTCTCTTCTGAACTTAAAGATGTATCAAAGCCAGCCAGGCATGTGTCCACACACTGTATATAACATACAGTGTATAAATGCTCAATTTTATGATATATGACAATAAATGGGTGTGGACTTTTGTCGAAAATTTGTTGAAATTTGTGTCGAGACCAGCCTAGTACAACGCGTGTGTCTGACCTAACGAGAGAAAATATCGCGATATGCCGTGACGATTACTGTACATATCGTCAGGCTCGCGATATTTCAACAAATTGACAATCCTGCCTTTGTTAATATAGCCAAGTAGAGGGAGACCGCTTACAGTTCATTTTATAAAATGCTACAAACAGCATGAAACCTGTCTAAACCGTAAACCGTTTTGTTTTATAGAAAAACAAATCATAGCGGTTCTCAGGAGTTAGCTTTCGGTTAGCTCTGTGGCTAAAAATATTACCAAACAAAGATATGCGCTGTCAGCGTTTCATATTCCATACATGTACGGGTTTGATTTAGACCGTAACGCAGAGGAAACAAATCTACCATTTTAGTAAAAGTTAAATAACAAACACGACTGAAACAGACAAACACAACTTCTTATTTGTAGCGTTTATACCGACTCACCATTTCTCTACCGGCTGCTTTTCTTCCTTTCTCCCACACTGCACTGCGAAAATCAGCGCCTATACCACCGTCTGAAATACATTCGTACTCCATTCCTAGGCACCCTACAGCTACTGTTAAACAATGTCTAATACGCACTACCCAGTGCACTTCAAGTTAAATCATATACCGTTTGGATTTCATCGCGTTTTCTTTGGTATGAATATAGATGTTAATTGACTGATTTGTGTTGATTTTAATTATTTCACTTAAGTAAAGTTTAAAATAAATTATATATATATATATATACATAAAATAAAACGCTGGCATTGTGGTGCTCCATGTGTCAATGTAATCTTAATGACGCATAATGTAAACAAGTGACTGTAAATGCCGTTTAATACAACACCTCACTTGTTTTAGAAGCTGGACTGTTGTCGGGGCGACTTACGCGGTCACGTGACCCACCGGCAGCGATGTCGTCAAGGTGAGCTACAGCCAATAATTCAATAACAAACAATTCGTAACAAAAGCTGTTTTTCTTTTTTTACGGTTAACATGTTTATCTTACTAACAAGTTTTACGGATATCGCAGACAATTTATTTATTTATGCTGTCCAGATCATTGTTTACATATATGTATACTGCTCACAGAAAATCGGGGATATTTGTAAATAAATATGAAGAAGATCCCATGAGAACTGTTGGATAATCTGATCCTGTTCATGCCCCAACAGTGTGTTTTGACACTCTTGGGTGACCATACACCCCACTGAACAGTCCATGTCGGGGCACTCTGGTCCATGCCGCTGTTGAATATATCACCATAACTGAGTTTGCATCTAATTTGCATTATTTAAAAAAATTCTTTTGATTTACTGATCATCTTGTTTAGTGGAACAAAGTCAAATCCTTCTTTTTTAATCGCTTCTTATTCATGTTAAAATATCGCCTCATTTTTGTGAGTATTATGAGAATGTGGATCATTCTCAGCACTGATGTGGTATCAGCATGTTGCTCTGGTACCAGTGGCTCAGATATAACAGTGCTGCCAGAGTTTTTAAACACATTGTCCTTTATTACTATAGTTATAGTCAGCCTACCTTGCTGATCCACCTTGTAGATCTCTTAAGATTGATGAGAGCACTTCTCAAAGCACTTCTAATTCCTATGATCAGTAACAGGAAGCAAACCTGGGGCCGGCCAATGCATTGCACTACCTTTTCTCTTGGAGATCAAACCCAGACTTGTTACTCGACCACACACACAGAGGTGAGAATGTTTATAGGTGTTTGAGCTATAATAGAAACTTTATCACTTTGAAATCTTATCTGCGTAGTGACCATGACGACATCAGTTAAAACAGAATAAGAGTTCCTTAATGTTATCCTAACTTCAGATAATAAATTGCTACATTTTAACTTGCCAAAAGGTCCCAAATACCGTTTTAACTTCAGCAAATAGAAAGTTATCGTCCAGTGAGAGCAAGGATAAATACATATGTAAAAAGAACGTAAGGTTAAAAACAGATCCATTCAATTAGTCGAGCTGAAACCATTTCGGTGAGGCCGATGAGCTGTGTGATGCTGCACACACAGTCTAGTTCTAGTTCACATCTCAGTTTTTGTCCTTGTCTTGGCATGTTGAGCAGGACGGAATTTTTTGAATACAGTATAGGTTTTACATTTTCAACCACTTCTATCTTATCAGGCTTAAGGATTAAAACGGTTTGTCTTTTGAAAAAACATTTATTTTAACTTGTCAATGCCAAAGCATTCGTTTTCTCTTTGCTACAATCATTTACCATAAATATCTGGACAGTTAAGGGACCATTTACCATAAATATCTAGACTTCTAACTGAACTTTAGTCAAAAGCCATTTTGGCAACCCTATCTCCACCACTTTACAAGCCAAATTAAAGATCATGGCCAAACTTTTTCCTTGTCTAGTAAATTTTCCCTCCGGTTATCTAAAAAAAACCAAAAAACAAAATGTGCACGGTTCCTTGCTAAGGGACTCATCAGTTAATTGGCCAACTTGATGGAATCAATTAGGATTTTTAAAATTTGAGACGGGTCAGATTTCCTAAACGATTGAATAATGTGCTTCAGTAAACTGAACGTTGGACTCACAGCTGCTGATCTTCAGAGTTTCTCAGGCAGGAGTCATGATGGGAAACCACTGATATATCTGCTGAGGGATCCATGTTACCCCTCTCAGCATCACGTCAGTTTAGACCTCAGTGATGTCACAAAAGGGCCAGCATACACCTCGACACACTCACGCGAAGTACACAGCCCCAAAGATGTGACCCCGGTACGGAACATGTTTTTTTTTTTTTATTCATTTGTACTGCATTTATTTTTAACATGTACATTTCTCACAGTATCACGTCCTGCGTGGTCAGAGGAACAGGAACTGGATGCGGAATCGTGATGGCCTGGCTGTGAAAGAAATAACCAATCCTTTAGAAGACACGCCCTACAGGAGCTGCTATCGCTCCGCCCACTGTAGCAAGACGGCCAACACTCGGGGTCCAGATGCTTCTGGTCAGGCTACAGAGTGGCACTGCCACAACATCATCACAGGTAGTGCAGGTTTGAAACCAACTACAACTGTCACACTTCTCTCCAAAATAGAGAGTTTGGTTACACAGAATGGTCCCGAAGGAGCAACCTTAACTAAGAAATTAGCTGAAAACTAAAATAACCTTCATCGCCTTATTGACAGGAGAAGACGGAAGCTCTGCGAGACCAGGGACACGCAAGAAAACGTCTTTGGAGAGAGAGATCTGGGCCATTCGTCGTTGGGAGACTGACTGCACTACACTGAAAACCTCAGCAAACAACAATTAAAGAAATTATACACCGTCCTGACTGATTACAGAAATATATTACATAATTACAAATCTACATTAAGAAGAATTTAGTGAATTCATTAGATAAGTCATTAAATATAATCTGGCTTTCTAATTTATGCTGCCACTTTTTTTCCCAGCCCACCTCCGTTTCGACCCAACCTCCAACCCAGGAAGTGCCCTCAGGTCAAGTCAGAAGATATTAGCCAAGTCTGAGGGACCAAAACGGCACCCTTCATAAAGTGAAGTCAAATTGATTTATGGAACGCTTTTTACAACACAGAATTGTTTCAAAATAGCGTTACAAATATATTGGCTTGATGCCCTCTTATTTGAGGTGACTTGAAATGTTATTGGGAAGAAACCATGGGAGGAGCAAACCTCACACAGGGACCCGATCACCTTGGGCAGCCTCAATGTTACATGATTTAAAGAACGTACGTAAAGAATATACTACATTAAATTAGAATAGAATAACACATAGGCTAAGATAAAATAAAGTAATAGACATATGTAGCTTATTATAAAATAGAGAATTAAAAACTACAGCATATAAAATAGTAGTAGAAACAGATGGAAAAAACGACCTGTGATGAGCTACTGTCCCATTCAGGCTGAATGTTTATTAACCTGACAATATTCACATAATTTAACAGACCCCCTTATCCAAAGTTAGGAATAAATGAACAAGGTACAATCCACGCACTTTAGAGGTTAAGGGCTTTGCTCAGGCGTCCAAGAGTGGCAGCTTGAACTCGGTAGCTTCTGGGAAACAGATCAGTACCTTAACGGCTGTCATTACAGCCCCACTAAACAATACAGTCATGGCCAAAAGTTTTGAGAATGATACAAATATTAATTTTTTACAAAGTCTACTGCTTCAGTTTTTATAATGGCAATTTGCATATACTCCAGAATGTTATAAAGAGCGATCAGCTTAACAGCAATTAAT
>JAUZST010008012.1:0-13816 GCA_034779995.1 Parotocinclus haroldoi | reverse complement strand
TGGCCGTTACCCACTTACTATGCAATCCCAATCAAGTAGATCCCGTCTCTCCGTCTCTCATATATACGGCCTATAGTATATGTATATGTATAAATAGTACATATATGTATGTATACATACATACATACATACATACAGTCAAATCCGGTTAATTGGAACACCGGTTAATGGGACCAGCCACTTAATTGGACCAAAATCTAAAATACCAAAACAAATCCTATTATATTCGCGTAATATTATTTGCTTAATCGGACCAAAGAACGTGAGGGCGAATATTAGGACCAAAACCATCGCGTCCCGTTGTGGTCCGAGTGTGGGTGTGTGTGTGTGTGTGTGTGTGTGTGTGTGTGTGTGTGTACACATATACTGTGAGGGGTAACCAAAGACTTGATGGGGACGACATGCAGACTGCACACATGGGGCACCCAGACCACTCCACTGTGGGATTGAGCCCAGAACTTTCTAGCTGTGAGGCAGTGGTACTACCCACCAAGTAGGAGTTGGCGATATAGGCCTAAAATAATATCATGGTATTTTCGGGTACTTTTGCGATAGCGATATACTTGACTACATATTTCAACAACATAAAATTGCAACAAAATACTTCAAAACAGCTCATCTCACACCATTTTTGACTTCCCTTGTACTCGGCTGCATGCTTCTGCTTGATGTGGTGAAACAGATTAGCTGCGTTTCCCCCTTTTGTTGCTGCAAACCTTTTGCATAGCTTACACATTACATATCACTGTAGTTTGTAGTACATCTGATATTTTATACCAAAATCACCTCAATTACTGAAGTGCACTCCCCATTTTGGGACATAGTCCACCACCGCAGAACCACTTTCGCTCTGCCTATGAGTCACTTAATGGACGCAGTACTAAATGCATTATGTGTAAATTACATCAGAAATAGGCTAAAGTCAATGAGGCTAAATAAAGCTTAGAAAAGCATGGACCTGGAAATGGTGGGGTGACGCTTGTGCACACGTGCAGTCTGAAACCACTGATTAGAATCGGGTGTAAAATCCCCTGATCACTAGGATAAGATCCAACTCTCTAATGGATTTCTTAATCTGATTTTTAGATCTAAGTATGTTGTATACCTGACCACTTGAATGATCACATAACTGCTGAAATCTGTTCATGTCAGTAAATCAATTTATTAAACATATCTTTGTTCGAATTCTCTCATTTTCAGTCTGAGATTAAGCAAATCGGCACATTTCTTAACCCCCTCCCCCTTTTTTGAGTTTTGTGCTCATGACAGCTGATCTAGGGCTGGGCAATTAATTGAAAATTAAACAAGACATTTTTTGAAGAACCATTTAGAACCATTACCTGATGCCATCTTACCCATTGTGGATAATAATGTTTTTTTTGGGTTTTTTTTTTACATTTTTGTTAATCCTTGTTTAAAATTCTTTTAAATGCTACTCAATAGTAAAAAATGATTTTAGAAGATAAATAAATAATTAATGTCATATCCAAATCCATCACAAAGGTTGATTTCAGTTGAAATGTTACATAAAGAACCATAAATAGGCCATGGTCCTAAGTTTTATTAAGCAAACATAAACATAAAAGTTTTGTGGATGTAGTCAGCTGTTTTTCGGAGGTCCTCTGAAACGTAGATTGTTTGTGCCTTTTTATAGACAACCCACACATTGACAAAGCTAACACAATTATTAATAAAACTGATTAATAACGATGTGGCAGACATGCTGTTTTGTCCATGTGGATTAATGTTTAATCTCTATTTGGCAGACTGCTGATGTTTGAGTCTTTTCTTCTTTGGTTACTGCGAGGCGATATTGAGGAGAGAAAATGCCAGTTCCCCCACCGCCCCCACCACCCCCACCACCAACCTTTGCTCAGGTAAGACACAGCATCAAAAAAGCATTTGTATAATTGACAGCAGATGTCTTGAAAAATGTAATAAGGTTGCCAGTTATCTTTATTTAATGTCTGCCGTAGTATTAAGAGCGTAAATCTACAGTCCCCAAAGTCCCAGTATTTTTGATTTCCTTTTAAAAACTCGCAGGCCATCGTTAGATATTTTGTTCTGGCAGTTGTATAATGACCATATGTTACCATATATCATTATTGATTGGACTCAAAGGTTTCAAACTTGTATTCATCATTCATTTTTTTCCGCTGAGCTTTAATATATCTTGACCTTTTCACCCTGTTCTCCTTCCTGAAAAAATTGTTTCTTGGCTGCTACCCTTCCAAAAAGACAATTCCTGATTTAGCTTCTTTGGACTGTAGAAGGGTCAACTTGTTGTCCTGCTACTATTCAAGTGTAACAGGAGGTCACGCGTCAAATACTTGCCACTGAAGCTATAGAAACTGTTTTTCAGATTATTTTAGTTTTAATTCTACGTACAAATTTCCTTTATTTGCTGGTTGTATTCTAATAAAGAGACTTAGAAAATATTATATATGGACATTAGACCATTGCTACAACATTGTTATAGCTAATATAATGGTGGTTCCAATGGTACTTTTGGTGTTCAGCTATGTAGCCATTAGATATTCAGATATATAGCCAGAGTTATATAACTTTTTTTTAGATTTTTTTTTGTTTTTACATTGTGCCATTTTATGGACTCCATGCATTTCTTTACTAAAGGACTTTGGCAGATTGATGGATGTCACTGTGCACTGTGTGTTTTTTAACATGCAAATAAGTTCTGAAATGTTACTTATTTGTCAATGTATGAGGAGGATCCCATAAGAACTGCTGGATAATCTGATCCTGTCCATGCCCCATAGCTGTCAGTGTATTTTGGCAGTCTTGGGTGACCATACAGTCAGTGTGTGGCACTCTCGTTCAGTTTGACGTTCTGTTCACCCCTTGCTACTCAATCACCATAACTGAGTTTGCAGCTCATTTACATAATCAAACAACTTTGACTTTTCATTTTGTTTTTCTGAAGATCTTACTTAATAAAATCAAATCATGTGCTTCTTTTTTAAATCACATCATGTTCATTTTGAAATATCCCTTAATTTTTGTGAGCAGTCTATATTTGAATGTCTCTGTGTGTTCAAACAGGCCAACACAGAGAAGCCTGTCCTGAACAAGTCTGAGCAGCACAGCAGAAATGCATTGCTGTCTGATATCACCAAAGGGACTCGACTCAAGAAGACTTCTACGAATGACCGTAGTGCACCTGTACTTGACAGTAAGAAGCTACACAGATGCATTCCTGCTAGAGCCAGACCGAAAGGATATTTATATATGGGACTTTAAAAGCTGATAACAATTTAGATATTTAAAGTAAATCATTATGTAGGCTGATATTCTTTTTTTAACTTGTAATTATTTGTTATATACACCTTACTAATACTGGGTTGGACCCCTTTTGCCTTTACGTTTTAAGGCCATAGATTCAACAAGGTGTTGGAGACATCCCAGAGAGATTTTGGTCCATATTTACATACATATTTAATTACTGCAGATTTGTTAACTGCACATCCCGTTTCACTCCATCTCAAAGGTGCTCTATTAATATACAGTAAGCTTTAAACATGTTTACCACTACAATTGTTTACCTTGGTTTAGAGCAGCAGCACAAGAGATAACTCTTGACCAAATTTAGTGACTTTTTTCACTTTAGTTTATATTCAGAGTCAGACATAAACAGGTCTGTGTTGATTGGCTGGATCTGGGGTAAAGAGTCTATATTTGATTTTAGGTAAGCCCTTCCTTTAAAGGCTTGGTAGGTTTGGTTCCTTTAAATGTTTAATAGTTTGATTACCATTTTTAGGCTAATTGATGCTATAACTTGAAGCGTGATCTGTTAATTTTTTTGTGTTTGCCTAGAGCCCAAAGGTGGTGGAGGTGGTGGAGGAGGAGGAGGAAGTGGAGGTGGTGGAGGTGGCGGTGGGTTTGGAGGTGGAACTCCAGGAGGACTTGGTGGTCTGTTTCAGGATGGTATCCCAAAGCTACGCTCCACCAGAGACGGTATACACGCACGCATCTGATTTGGCTTTTTGCGTAAAAAAACATGATTGCCTAGTCCATGTATTCTTAGAGGTTTCGCTTCTTTTTGGCTTATTTGCATAGACCAGGTGGGGATTTTGTCGTGGCATCTGGCAACCCTGGAATTAAACTCTAAACGGACAGTAAATACTTTGTGGAGACTTTGAAACTCAATATATATTCAAGTAAATTAAATTAATTTTGATTATTCAATGCTAAAGATTGAAGTTTATGTCACATTATTATGAAGTTCTGTGACATTATTGCCTGAGCCATATAAACTTGGACATTTCCCATTATGTAATTACTCAAGAGCATGTGTTCTCCTCAGTCAGATTAGTGACATTCTGATTTTCTGCTAATCAGATTACAATCCAATCATAGCTGAATGACTGCAGTTATCCAGTGATTCAAGTGGTCATGTAAACAGCATACTCTGATCTCTGAAAAAAAAAACTTGGATATCTGTTTAAAGAGAGATTTAGTCAGATTTCTATCGGTTTTCTCAGTCTGTGCACGTGTGTGAGTGACACGGTCACCAGATCCACAGTGACTATGGCCTGGTTGTTTTTTTTAACTTGCAGCATCTGGCAACCGGGATTAAATGCAGCAAACGCTAAACAGCTACCGAGCGCTTTGTGCAGACTCTGAAATGCAGTAGATGCTCGAGAACAAGAGGAATTGTATTATTTAATCGTAAAGCTCTGAAGTTCATGTCACATTCTTCTGTGAGATTTTTGGGATAGTATAAGTTCGATTATTACCAGATTACACAAGTGCACAGTTTTCTGCAGTTATTGTCTTAAGTGCATATAAACACACTCATTACGATATTTCTGTCTCTCTATCTGTCTTTTGTTAGACTCAGGCAGTGTTCGACCTCCCTGCCTCCCTGTTGGTGCTCGTAGCTCTGGTCCACGACCATTTACGGCTGGCGGTGGCTCTGCCCCCCGCTTCCCAGGACCCCGCAACGGTCCTTCTGACCCTCCACGCCCTCGAATGACCCCTCCTCGTCCTGAAACCCCTGGAGGGCCTCCACCACCAGTACCTAGCACGCCACGACCCTATCAAAGCGTCACACAAAGTAGAGGACCTCCGCCTCAGCCTGGCGGACCACGCCCACCAAATTCTGCACCTCCACCTCCCCACCTTCCTGGACGACAGGCTGCACCCCCACCTGTACCAAGTGGCCGCCCCTATTCCAGCCCTGCAGCCCCACCCCCTGTGCCTCATTCTGGCCGTCCCCCTCTTCCACCTGCACCTACTCGAGGAGAGGACCGCCCACCACCTGTGCCCCCTGGCAACCGGACATCTCTACCCCTCCAACGGGACAGCCCACTTCCTCCCCCTCCCCCTTCTGTTAACAGTAAGCCAACGCCCCCTCCTCCCTCAGCTCATGGGTCACTAAGCTCCGCCCCACCACTGCCCCCAGGGCGACCAACTAAGCCAAGCGAGGAGCACACGCCACGGCTTCCTCAGAGGCACGTGTCACTCACCTCGCATGCCCATTCTCCTCCTACACCTGGACGGTCAGGACCTCTTCCTCCACCACCCTCTGAGAGGCCACCCCCTTTGGGACGGAATTCATCCGGACGAACAGGTACAAACGTCCTCTGAAAAACGGACTCCGTATCTTGCATCAGGGTGCACGTGTTTTACTGTTTGTTTTTGTGACCAGGTCCCCTCCCACCCCCACCCCCTTCGGGACGACCAGGCGGTGGCAGTATGAGGTCACCGGCAGCCCCACCACCTCCAAACAGAATAGGGTCTGACCCTCCACGTAGCAGCAACAGGCCACCTCTCCCACTAGACAGACCAGCTTCTGTTGGCCCACCCCCTCCTCCTACACCAATAGGCAACGGGTACCACAGTCAGGGACAATTTTCAGGTGTGATGTATTTAGTGTTTAGTGTGAATGTGTGTGAGTGTGTTAGGTGTTGCACAGATTCATAGACTAGGACTTTGACTAGACACAATGGGATGCTGTAGTCGATTACTCAGAAGGGGGAAATCAGTATCAAGGATTCAGGAAGACAGTAAAGAAAGCAGCTCTTCTTAAAAACACTGTTCAAATCAATCTTTAATAGTACTGTAGTGCTTAGTTTGTAAGAGGTGTAAAATGAAGTGGCAAGTGGGCAGTGAATGAAAAGGCCCTGGAACGTATAAACGCAACAACACTCATAGTGCACAGTAACCTTCAAAATAGAATATCTGTATCAATCAAAAAGACTTGCATTGTCTTAAGTCGCAGTTGTTGGGTTTTTTCACCATTTCTAATCCTCGCCGCGCAAGTTCTCATGATGCACAAATGCACGTATTACGTGACTGACGACCTAATTACGATTAATTACGACCTAATTACCACCAAAGAAAATGAGCTGTTTGAGCTTTTGGAGAGGAGATTACACACAGATAAGTATAATAATGTTGCTTATTTTCTTTGTATTATTTATATATATATATATAAAGGCAGAGGTGCTGGATTTGGAGATGTGAGATACCGGTGTAACACTGGATCTTGTTCTGACAGGATCCGACTCGAATTAAGCATTGAACTGTTGTATTATTTTGCACATTAGTTTATTGACGTCTTTAACTGTGCAGCCCAATGAAGCACTGAAGCACTGGAATTAAAATTTAAAACCTATGTAGGTCTGTTGTGTCAAGAAGTTCATCCTTTGCCGTTGACCATCAGCATTTAACCACACTAATTAAAACAAATAAAGGAGTTTCTTTCTGTTTTTTTCTAACATGACTAGTCAACTAGCATTTTAATGACTAATTTAGCTTGGTTAGCTAATTTAGCTGCAACCCCTAGCATGTTTGAGTGTTTAATCTCCAAACCCTTGTTAATAACAGCAGTGAATGTAATAGAATTGTTGTTTGTATGTGTTTTCCTCAGATGAGTGGGAAATGAGGTTCAGCTTCCGCCCTGTATCAGATTTCCCTCCTCCGGAACCCTATATCCCCTGTCAGAAGACATATCCCAGTAAAGTCGGAAGGAGCGATGGCAGAGGTACGCAGTCAAGTTTATTCATGGCTTTTGCTTGTAACTGAGCTTTAATGTAGAGATTACTCCAGGGACATGAAAGAGTGGACAGAACAGCAAAAACATCATTAGAACAACAATATCGGATTCCTCTTCACATCCCATTCACAGATACCTCTCACATTATTAAAACAGTTATCAAAAACGAATGGCAAAACAAAACGACAACAAGCTGCATGACATAAAGCCAGACATTTAGAGTACAACCCCTAACCCATCCCAAAATTCCTGAACCCCCACGCCACCCCGTTACTGCTTACCCGCCTGCTGTGAATTATATACTGCATGTAACATTTTATACATCTTATCTTGTTATAGTTAATACAATAATAAATACATTGCTTTGTTTTATTATTCTTATCTTTTTATTTTAAAGTTAGTGACTTTAATGTCATTGTACTAGTATAGTGAAAATGAAGGCATTCTATTCAATTATTATAAACATAACGCTAATCCTTTTATAAGCGCAGTATGCCATTGATATGTTTATACTGCTCCGAGATTTCAGTAACTATAAACTACATTATCCTACCCTAATATAGAGGTTATAGAATTATTTACAGTTGTTTCTGTTTTTGTCTGTTTTTTCTTATATGCATTTACTCCCTTTGTTCAATTTGACTTGCACTCTTCCTCTTCCTGATACTTTTTGCAAACAGTAGACAAGTCAGATTTATTTATATAGCGCTTTTAAGAATGGAGCATTGTCTCAAAGCAGCTTTACAATTTGATATTATCTTCCAACGTCTAAGGCCAGTACCAAACTGAGCAAGCATAAGGTGACAGAGGCAAGCAAGAACTAAATGTTATACAGAAGAAACCTTGGGTGACCTAGATAATATACACTGTTTACAAAATATGGGGATATTTCATGTTTTTTAGTGAGCAGTATAGTTCAGAATTGAACTAAGTTATCTAATTAACAAGTAATAGTTTATGTAAACAGAAGCTAAATAAATATTAGCTATGAAAATGTATTTAAAAATCCATCCATCCATTCATTATTTTTCGCGTAATTCACACGGGGTCGCTACCCAGCTAGTGCCCACTCTGGGCACAAGGGCAGGAACAATCCTATATGAGGAACCCATCCATCGTAGGGCAAATGCTCACACACACACACACACGCTATAAGGGCCACTTTGTAGAGAAATTAAATTTCAAAATTAATCAAATATTCATGTATTTGTATTTGTGGGAGGAAACCGGCGTACCCTGCGTAAACCCATGCAGACACGGGGAGGACATGCAGACTCCACACAGATGCCTTTATTCAGAGTGACTTACAACTGATACAGTCTTACAATCCAAGCAGTTGGGAGTTAAGGGCCTTTCTCAAGGAGCCTACAGTGATTTATAATGAATGCAATCTTACAATCCAAGCAATTGTGGGTTAAGGATCTTGTTCAGGGACCCAGCAGTGACAGTTTGGGGTGAGGTGGGATTTCAACCCTGGACCATAGTCCATAGTCCAAAACCTTAATCAATAAGTTACCACAGTCCCTGCTAAATGAGCTAGACTTTGCATTTGGATTTTTAACAGCAATTAAATTTGAAACTGGAAAAAGCTGGTGCAGACTTTGTAAACTGGGTATTGTCACCTGATGCTGCCTCACTTAGTGAAACAGGGGAATACATTTTTGGCTTAATATTTCCTTTGTGCTGTGATTTTCAAACGTTTAAACTAAATGATTGCAGGTCTTGCGGTTTTATGTTTTTCCTTTAAGTTACTGTGTTTGTTTTTTTTTGGCATCACACACACACACACACACACACACACACACCCACACACCTCAGCTCAAGTCTCTCTAAGCTGATATGATTACAAATATAAACTGCTTTGTAGATCAGAATAAGCTAAGGAATTTCTCTTAAGAGTGGTACGGTGGCTCAGTGGGTAGCACTGTTGCCTCATAGAGAGAAAGTCCTGGGTTTGATCCCAGGTGTGGAGTCATCATGTCCACATGAGCTTACTCCAGGTGCCCAAAGACATGCTTTAGGCCCTAGTGTGTGTATATGACCTATTATGGCTTGGTGCGTCCATCTCATCAAACAAACTTTAAAAAATGTCTCTTAAATAAACTCTCATTTTGTTATTGAAAAAAGTGGTCTTAATTTTGTCTTTAAGTGCTATTCACTCACGCACTCTTTTTATTATCCACTTGATACTGTGCATAGCTGGCAGCACAGGGTGCAAATCAGGAACAACCCCAGACAGGGTGCCAATCCAAACTCCCACACTAGGACAACATTAAATACGCCAAACAACCTAGCATGCATATCTTTGGACTGTGGGAGGGAACTGGAGTACCTGGAGTACCCCCCAGCAGATATGGGGAATACATCCAAACTGCATCACCTGGGATTGAACCCAGGACCTTCTCGATGTGAGGCGACGGTTAAACCCACCGAGCCACCGTTCCACCCTCTGAGTGGTATTTATTAGTTTTTCATTTAATATCCACTTACCCGCAGATACCCTAGGTTCGTTATTCAAACCTTCTCAAAGTATGAAGTACATGAAGTTTGATTGCACTAAGCTGAGAGTTTGCTGATTTTAAAAAGACACTTACTGTAGTGTCATGTGCAGCACTACACGGTGCCTCGGAATCATTATTAAAATATCCTCATGACTGCACAGGAAGTTTACTCTGGCTCTTCCAGTCAAGACGGTTTCTGTAAACACATTTTCCATCCTGCCAGTTATTGTCTCGCTAAAAAGCATGAACAGTGCTTTTAAGAATAATGCATCTTTATGCTTGTGTGTATGTTTCAGGGTCAGGGAAGAAGGAGAGAGGTGCCCCTCCACTGCCCCCAATTCCTAGATAAAGGAAGTGGACTGGATGCTCAGGGACACCATTCTTCTTCCTCTATCTGTGTACCTTATTTTCGTTTTTTCATTTATTTTGCATGCAGGGACCCTTAAATATGTTATTGGTATGGTTTATGGAGCGTTCGCGTAATGAACTGGTGTCGCATGCCAGTTGATTGTATTCACAATTGTAACACCACACAGTGCCTACCAAGTTCACATTGCTGGGCCAATGTTTACTTTTCTTTGTTAAAGTAGCTGGGAAGGAACAGGAACCATATTATTACGGAAACTGTATACTTCTGTAGATGGAGTCAGACATAGTTCAGGGATTATTCTGCTCTAACACACTTAGTAAACCAGGTTATGTATGGATGAGCTAATTTGAATGTGTTCGTGCAAGGACGTCACCAGTTTTATCCAGTTATACAGGACCAAAAATTGACTTTAAACTGTCAGTTAGAAAGCATATTGTCAATATTCTGCT
The DNA here is from genome assembly GCA_034779995.1 of Parotocinclus haroldoi. NCBI lineage: Eukaryota > Metazoa > Chordata > Actinopteri > Siluriformes > Loricariidae > Parotocinclus > Parotocinclus haroldoi. The sequence continues at coordinate 3,478 of JAUZST010008012.1, read as the reverse complement.
GATATAGTAGCTATCACTCTATTCTTCACTGCTTTATTATTTCTGTACGGTTAATCTCATGGTCATTTAATCAAATACCTATCTTAATGAAAATACGGCTATGGAAAAAATAGAGACCACTTTCGAATTTCCTTAATAATTAACATATTTGCTTGTAATTCCATTCCTGTGTCTGAAATCCAACACAGACAGACTTAATAAGGAACTGGTCATGTGATCACCTGAACCAAATCTTAATCGTACAAGACGCATGAATTCTGTGATTCTGAACTTTCCCAAATTACAAAATTACTGTTGTTATTTTCAGAATATGAATATAAACATATTTTCTTTGTATTGTTATTTGCATTATTAATCAAAGTCTGAAAACACTGCATCTTTTTTTGTTATTTTGCAGCCAATGAATAAATTTGTCATTGCTGCAAATTCCTATTTCTATTTGGAATATGTCAGTAAATAATAGAATTAAACAAAACCTCTTCCATTTCACTCAAACATGTATGGTACGTAGAAATAGTAATAGCAGAGGAACTGATCATTTTGCAGTGGTCTTTGAGGTTTTTTTTTCCAGAGCTGTATTTATCAGGGTTGGTTTTAATTGTTAAAAACACATTATATGTGGCTGCTGGAAAGCACACAGTTGGTCCAAATGTTTTATTTCTTCTATATGTTCCAATTGATATAATGTCTATTCTTTTTTCTGTTTTGTGATCACTGCACTTTGTAGTCCATCTGTTTCAACATACTTTGTTAGTTCCCTTAACCCTGTTCTCTAATGATCAGGACCAGCACAGTTCAGGTACACATGATGCTGTCTACTGGATGCTTCTGGACAGACATTTTTGGATGGTAAACTATTTTCAGTCCAGCTGCGCTGCTGTGTCTGATTCATCGTAACATCCAGTGCAACACAATGACACATCACCATGACATCAGTGTCACTGCGGTGCTGAGGATGATCCACCTGGTTTCAGGAAGTCGCCTGGTTCCTGTGCTGGTCCTGACCATTAGAGAAAAAGAGAAGAGTAAAATGAACGAACACAATCTGTAGAGAAACAGTAGGACTACAGTCTGTAATTTTAGAACTACAAACTGCAGTGCAGACTAATACGGAAATATGGGATGGGAATTCAGTTAGAAGACGATCCTAGTGCAGTTTCTGTATGCACAGGCCATAAAGATGAAGTACATCAATTATAGCTTTGCCATGTTACATTCTAAATTTGAATTATTGCCATCATTTCATAAGTGTATTTATTTTTAGTTAAATTAGGGCACTTTGAAAGTTGCACTTTGACCTATTGACAAGTGGTTTCCAGTTCAGCAAGTTAGACCAGGATTTTGTTCACTGGTGGAGGGTTTTTTATTGCAGTCTCCATAAAGCAACACTATCCATTCTGGGTGTCTGTGAACATGTTTAGTGTTAGAGAGATGGCATCATTTTGCGAGTGCATTGATCTGTCCAGAGATGTTTCAAGAGGTCAGGTTGAGTTATGGTGGTGGCCGTCTTTATGGCATGTGTGATCCCTCACCTTAGAGTTAATAGCTACTGTGCAATAGGAAGGACTCAGTGTGTAGGAACTGGAAAGGACCAAACCATAAGGGTAAAATGGGATCTAATTTGTGTGAAATGCTTGAAAACGAATTTGATGACAGAAACTTGCAATACTCGTGATCTAAAATTGTTGATAGAAGATGCATAGATGAAGCTTGCTATTAAAGTGAAGGACGTTCCTTATGAGTTCCTTTATGACTGTGTATAATGAGTTTTGTTGAGAGCAACAAAGATGAAATGACCAGAGTGCCTGAAACCATTTTTTTTACAAGTTCTTGTTTACTCGTGTTCGTTTGTGTAAGTACAGTATTATTTTGACTTTTGTATTTCACCAGATGTATATTGTTTGTTGAAAGGTGCACTTTTGCCTTGTATGTTCATAACTATAGACTGCATGTATTCCTATATAGCAAGCAAAGATGCTGTTCTCATGAATATACAAAATGGCTAAACTGTTTCAGCCACACCCACTGCTTACAGGTGTTTGATGCACCGATACTTGTTTGGTTGGAGCTTCATGGATTGGGTTTCCTTTGTGGACCAGCTTAAAGTCACAATTACAAACATAAGATGGAATGATGAGCTCACTGCCACTGGAGTCTGGAGCTGAGTAAATATGTTCTCATACGCGATATGACATTACATGTCTGTCAGATGTTCAGATCTGATTGGTGGGCAGTTTAGACAAGCTGTTTCAGATTGATCTAACAAAAGGGTCTGGTGTGTTTGGTGTGGGAGAATTTAACTAGGCCGCACAGAGCCCTGACCTCAAACACCATTGGAGTGAATTGGAATACTGACTGTCAGCAGGCCTCATAGCCCAATATGTATTGCCAGTTTCACTAGTGCTCTTGTCTTTGTATTGAGATGTTAGTCTTGTGATTAAGGTAATGAACTATAGACCAGGGAGCTGATTCCCAAGGGTTGTCTTAAGAAATAAAATCTTCTTAAACTTATGTATCTTTTTTTAAAAGAATAATACGAAAACAGTGTTCTTTAATGTTTTGTTAATTTTACAGCCTCACACTTATCTTAGACATTAAGTTGACATGGTAAGCATCTAAATTGACCAAAGTTTAGTTAGTTTTTTGCTCCACCATCACGTCTATTTATTGGACAATTCTTTGTTGAAGGTTTGCGTTGATGCTTATCCACAATTTTGCTGTTCTGAGTGGATTCAATAACAATGTTTCTAATGGTAAATAAATTCAAGCCGACTCCTTTTCCTATGAAATAATATGAAACAAATTAAGATTTTGTTAAGGGAATATTTGAGAACATCTTAATCTCCTTCTTATTAGTTATTTTTTGAGAATTGCAATTAAGAGCACTTTTATGATGTTGTCTTAAGAAGAAGTTCTGTCTTAAGCTTTTGTGAATCCGGCCTCAACAGGGTTCAAATCACATTTCTGCCAGGCTGCCACTGCAGGGTCTTTGAATAGCAAGCAAAATCCTTAAAATGCAATTGCTTGGCTTGTAATCAATTGTAAGTCACTCTGGATAAGAACGTCTGGAAAGTGACTAAGTGTGAAGTAAATGTATTGAAAACCCTTCCCCTCCCAACACATGGTAGCCATGTTTTCCATATTTCAGTTGAGTTCCAGCGTGATGTATTTTCTAGGTTTCAAGCATTTGTTGCATTTGTTTACAGAACAATTGAAGTTGAGGTAGCTTTTACCATAGGATGGAATAAAGGAGAAACGGAGAGCTTCCTACAGTTATGCAATAAGTTTTTTCTGCTCTCTCCAGATAGTAAAGGCATGAAAGCGTTATGTTGCCATCTGTAATGGTGTACTGTCATGTTGTTCTCTGTACCAGGTACGTTGCAAGGAGCAGACCTATGTAACACGCTATACAGTACTGTGCAAAAGTCTTAGGTCTTTAGCAATTATATAATGTCTATGTGTATATATATGTCTATGT
>JAUZST010008011.1:0-13818 GCA_034779995.1 Parotocinclus haroldoi | reverse complement strand
GATCGTTTTGGTCCTAATAACAGGCTGGGCCGATTAAACGAATATGCCCTATGTTACAAGACAAGACGTGCTATAATTTATGTAACATATTAAATATTTATTAAACTTTTCTTGTGCGATTTACTCGTATAGCGAACATACAAACAAAAACTACTGTTGCTTACGAACTTTGTTCATTGAAAATGATCTGACGCGTTCTCCTGACGGACTGCACTCGAACAAAATCAAGAAAGTGGTGGGTGTGTTCACCTCCCGCTGGTTTTGCATCAACACAACTTTTCGGATTTCCTGACCTGACTATTAACTGGTGTTCCAATTAACTGGATTCGACTCAAAAAATATATATATGTATATATAGATGGATGGAATAACTGTACACTTGGTTCTTGGTCACTTGATGGATCATTGATCTCCATACAGTTCTGTCTTTCATCGATGTGATCCATGAAGTATTTCAGCAGGATGGTGGAGTAGTTTGCCATTGCAATTGCAATTGTCAATGACAATTTAAAGACACCAATTAACCTAACGCGCATGTCTTTGGACAGTGGGAGGAAACCGGAGGAAACACACGCAGACACGAGGAGGACATGCAGACTCCACACAAAAAGGACCCAAGCCGCTCCACCCTAGGATTGAACCTGGGACCTTCTTGTTGTGAGGCAGCGGTGCTACCCACCCACACCCACCCACCCACACCCACACCCACACACCCACCCACACCCACCCCCACACACCCACACCCACACCCACACACACATTCATATGACTGTTTGTTTAAAAAAGTAAATGTTCAAAGTACTTAAACTACTGTGTGACTACACCAATTAGGCATAACATTATGATGACCCTCTTGTTTCTACACCAACTGTTTATTTGATCAATTTGTTTTATCACTTCAGTCATTGTAGAACTAAATGCTTCTATATGATAAGTGAAGCTAATAAAATGTACAATGAGAGTAGAAACATGGAGGTGGACATAATATAATGGCTGATGAATGTCATGTTTAACAGAACACAATGCAGCCCTGTATTATATTTACTAATATTCCACTATGCAATAAAAACTTCACAGATGATTGTTATGGTTTAAAAGGTTTTATTTATTGACAACTGGAATGGCATACTCGTTTATGTTGCTGTACAATATTCAACACAACTAAAGACAGGCTGCATAAATCAAACAGCAGAATTTACAATTAACTACCCAACCAAGGCAAAGGAGGATATCAGCAACTATTGTGCAGGTATTCAAAAATCATGCACATTTAAGCTTTTCCTGGTTTCATAAATACGGTTTTCCATCAAGATGGCACTGAGCGTGATTTTACATAATTGGGTCCAGAATGCTATGTATGGTCCCACATATTGCATTAGACTTCAAGAAACTTCAAGGAAGCAATTACATTTTATAATTTAAACTTCTATTTAGGGCCAACAGATTCTGGCTTCAGTGGAATTTGGGCGACACGGTGGCTCAGTATGTAGCACCGCCGCCTGGGTTCAAACCCAGGATGGAGCAGTCTGGAACAGTCATGTGTGGAGTCTGCTTGTCCTCTCTGTGTCTGCATGGGTTTACTCCGGGTACTCCGGTTTCTTCCCACAGTCCAAAGTCATGCATGTTTAGTTAATTGATTACACTAAATTGGCATTGACTTGAGTGTATAGATGTGACCAGTCTTGAGATAACCTTGTGTGTGTCACTCAAACTAATAGTGATGTTAGAACAGGGGAAATAGTTTAGTGTCACAGTGTGAGTGGGAGCATTTCAGGTTTGAAGACTTGCAGAAAAAGCAAGTTGTCCTCTCACAGTTCCCAACTACTGTTCACAGGCACCTAATCTAGAATTTAAATCCAAACCTAAAAGGGCAGTCAATTCAGTTAGATCCTATGTGAAAAGTTAAAACTGCAGTGTGGTGCTTCCACTCTGCAACAACTTTGGTAATAACATTCATATGCAGGCACATTTTACAGAGATAGCGCAAGTCTTCAAGAACCAAAGCCATTCACATGTACAATATTAGACAAAAATGTCTTTCAAGTTTAACAGAGAAATTGGTGAGACATGTACACAACAACCGCTCCTCATTAAAATAATTATATTTAGCTGTGGCTCTAAAGCTGGCATTCCAATACAATTCCTCATCCAAACTTGACCTTTTGATAGTGATTTTGACATAGAAAGACATGAAAATGTTTTTTTTTATTTAAAACTACATCAGATATTTTGGGCACTGATAGAATTATCAATATGTATCAATAGAACTATCAATATGCAAATGTAAATAGCTCTTTAACAGAACATAAAAACATTGCAATACTTTTGAATAAGGTGTAAAGGTAAAGTTTAAGCACAGCCCTTTCCATCTATTAAAATTGATTTTACACTTCTTAGGGTCAGGGTGAGTTGAAGTAATATATTTTCACATAAAGTGCCAACACAATAATGTATACAATGGATAGAAAATGAAAAGTGCGAAGTAGAATCCTCGCACAATAAGGGCATGTTTCCTCCACATTGCCATAGTTTCCTGAAACAGCATCATTCAACAAGACTTTATATCTGGAGTCATCCTGTTCTAACAGACTGTACTCCTAAAAATAGGTTTAAGAGCACTACTAAAGCACCAGTGCCCACAACGTACTTGCAGGTTGATCATTAGTAACATTATTGATAACCCCACTATTAACCACATGTGGAATTAAAACATCCCTTAAAAGAGTTAGTGATAGGATTTTTCTGACATTGTTGACAGTACCATGGAAGGATGCAAAAAGATTAACAAAGCATCCTGGAAACATAATTTATTCTGATGGCACCCCAAAAGACATAAAACATGAGGAAAATTAGCTCTGAATGGAAGCCCTGTTTCACATTTTCCATGTGAAATTACAGGATACAACCTGTGATCCAGTCGTTCTCCTTCTGAATTATACCAGTGGCTACAATCTTTACCATTTTATTAAATATCTCGTGCTGTTTGCCTCGTTAAACCTCCATTCCTTTGTTTTTTTCCTACCCGTTTCAGTTTGAAATTAATTAAAATAATATTGTGTAACATATTACAACTGAGATGTTTGTAAATGTGCTTGAGTATTGGATAAGTCAGACATTATCCACCACAATAATTATCATTATAGCTAATAAAATCTATATAAAAGAGGGTCTAAAGAAATAACTGCAAAGCAAGATCAAATGGGTAACTTATCTCACTTAGGCCCTTGGTTCTTTGTAAGAACCAGTCTATGGTGCTTTAGATGATGATTTAGTTTAAGGTCCCTCATGGGTAAATGTAATAGATTACAAGCAGGGCTACATTCCTACAACACTGTACAGTTTTCAACTCCTGGTCACTATAGCTCAACTGGCCAACATTTAATTTAGCATTTTATTGCGGGGACGTAGAAAGATGGAATATTTTGATCAAATCTCTTTAAGGAGCCTAAAGAGTGACAACATTTAGTCAAGTTTCATAGTTAAACAATAAATAAACATTTATTATATATGTATTAATTATTTTTATAAAACATTGACAGTTTAAGACAACACATGGCGCGGCAGAATCTTGGCAAGTGTGTATGTTTACCAAGATCCGCTTTCTTTCCAAGTTCATTTCTCCCAAGACTCATTTCTTATGTTGCATTTTCCTTTGTCTGAAGCTCCCTGTTAGAGGACTGATGTTACCAAAAGGTAAATTAGCACATAATATGTCCCCCAGATCCACCAAATGTTTATATCTGAAGATCTCTACTGGTGAATGCTGTGAAATGTCAACATATATGCTCAGCAAGATGTCTTTAGAACATTGCTTTCTATGGTTTGTGGGTGGAACTATCATATTCTATCACTTAGTTCAAGTAAGATTTTGATTAGTCCCATTAATAGTGTCGCTCTTTCACTAGCCCCTCAGGTATCAAGCTCTGTTTTGTGTTTTGACCTCCCGCTCTCTCTGTGAGATCAGCTCGGGTCGAGCAGTATGCTTCACAACAGCGTTGCATTGGTGCTCAGTGCATTAACACCAAAGATGATGGAGAAGTGGAAGCTCCAGCCCAGTGTTTCCCCAGTGCCTCTTCCAAAAAGCAAGTTAACTTCTCACAGTCGTCCTGTTCAAGAGCAAACCACAATCCACCTATCAGTGTAATCAATCTAGCAGTGCACAGTATACCATATATACTGCTCACTAAAATTATAGGACCCTTCATAATTAAATATACCATAATGAAATATCTTCTACAGTTTCTGAGCAGTGAATAAAGTGGATAAAACAAATAGTTGTTTAATAAATGGTTTTGTATGGATTTACACTTGTAATATAGAGAATGATATTTCACCAACCTCACTAATGAATGCATGGTGAACCAACTCACTGGCCAGATCTCTGGGATGGTCAGCTAAAGAAACAAAAGCAACAAATCATCATTAAGCTACATCAAAGAACTACCAGTAAATGTTTTATTCATCACTTATCAGAAAACCTGTTCATCTTATGCATTAATGCACAGTAAACATATACACAAATTTTGTACATTAATAAAAATTACTAAGTAATTACAAGCTATGTTTGATTCCTACATATGCAGTTCCTACATCTGCGGCAGCAGATTAACAGCAAAAATATCGGCCACATTTCCCGAATTCCAGAGATTATATTACAAAATACATTATAAAAGAGAAATTCCTATTCATGTAATGTTTCAATAATAACAGTTTATTACTTAAAACCACATAAAATGTACAACCCCAATTCCAATGAAGTTAGGACATTGTGTAAAACTTGCTTACGTTGTGTTGCTGCTTACTTGCTAGATTTCTCCAGAATCGTTTGATGATATTATGGTCTGTAGATGATGAAATCCCTAAACTCCTTTGCAATTGCACAATGAGAAACGTTGTTCTTAAACTGTTGGACTTTTTGCTCATGCAGTTGTTCACAAAGTGGCGAACCTCGCCCCATCCTTGCTGGTGAACGACTGAGGATGCTCCCTTTATACCCAATCATGACACTCACCCGTTTTTAATTAATCTGTTCACCTGCGTGATGTTCCAAATAGGTGTTTTTTTCCATATTCATCAACTTTCCCTGTCTTTTGTTGCACTTTTCCCAACCTTTTTGGAACGTGTTGCAGGCATCAAATTCAAAACAAGTGAAACAAGTTTATCCATTTCAGTATGAAATATTTTGTCTTTGTATTGTATTAAATTGAAAATGGGTTCATATTCTGTTTTTATTTATGTTTTACACAACGTCACAACGTTGGAATTGGTGTTGTAAAATATAACTAACAAAAATGCTTCTGTGGAATGCAACAGAAGTTAATTGTACACACGACAGTATCATGTTATTCCCACTGAAGATTAGATATGATGGTTAAATAAACATTGTGCAAGAATACGTTCCACAAAGCATGACTGCAAACATGGCACCTCGGTTAACTTACTTGGTAGAATATCGCAGCTAAGTTGGCGGTGAAGCTTGTCATCCATCTTTAAAAACAGTGATAGCTACAGAGATGGAAGAGAGAATTTCTGAACAGTAAATACAGTGAATATTTTCCAGCACCGACAACACTGAATTAGGCATTGATGGAGCTCTGTTCAACTCACATGACTCCTGGTTCCCTCTTCATTAGGTTCCAAATTACAGTGCATCTGGACAACCTATATGAAATAGGTACAAGCATTATTACTAATATTGTTAATTATGCTATATACTCAACAACAACATTAAGTGTGAAAGAACAGTGAAAAGAGAAAATGTGAGAGTACTATATTTTTGTTCAGGAGGAAAATTGTTGTTCCTTTTATGTTCTGTTAAAGAGTCAAAATGGTTTGACTATTTATTCTGATTTATACGTAGATACCTGTTCACACTATGTGATAACAATACCAATAGAAATGCGTTGAACGTATACAATTGCCTTCATCACACCTAAAATTGTGACCAGATAAAGGTAAGAATAGAGAAGATGGGGTAGAGGTAGTAACACTAAAACTATGGCAATTGGAACATTGGAATAAACGGAAGACCAGAATCACAGGACTTGAGCCTACAAGAAAAACATGAGAATGCAGCAAAGTAACAGTAAGTAAGAAAAGAAAGAAGACCTATATTGAGATATAGTTTTGGTCACACAACCCTAGTACTGGCTTAATATCTTAATATTAATTTCTCACTTAATACAGTTAGTTTAAATGGTTAGAGTGCAATCCATGCATCAACTCCTGAATACAATACAATATGAAATACATGATTCTTTTGGTACGAGGCTAAGATAGATCTATGCGTCTTCAGCATAGCAACGGAAATGAAAACCATGGGAACAAATCAATTTAAAATAAGTGGTAACTTGGATCAACACAGAGCCATACCATAAAAGATGTAAAACATGCATATCATTAATAACTGCATCAAACAGTAGTAATGGCAATGCTAGACCTGAGTCAGAGGATAGGAGCAGATTATTAAAATCATTATTTCTATTATTTATCATTAAACATGCAAATTTCAAACAGAACTGTCAACTGTGATTTAAGGTGAGAATTAATTAAGGTGAATTAACGATAAGAATTAAGGTGTATTAATCTTACCTTCCGGGTCTCAGTCTCCTGAGGCTCTGGTGTCGGAGTCTTTACAGTTTCCATGTGCTCCTGTGAGAGAGAGAGTGCACGCGGAATAGGATGCGGCCGCTGGGAGGCGAAGTTCATTAGAGGGTAGATCCCATTCCTAAACAATTAACATTAAACATTACCGGGACATGTAATGCGGATTTATAGAGAGATTTGAGCAAATGATTAGGAACACTTCCATGTGTCATGACTTCCACAAAATGATGGAAACTTTCCCAGTAGATTCTGACATGACTGATTAACAGTTTCTACAGATTTTTCTATAGAGTATATGCAGGTGCAGATGCTGTGAATCTGCAGAACGTGCAGTTCTACCATGACCCAAAAGTGTTTTATTGGATTCCAATTCAGTGACTAACGGCCAAAAAGCACTGAACTCACAGTCATGAACCAAGACGACGTTTGCTCCAGAAGATGGGAAAACTGTGGTTAGTAAGGGACGCAACGATACTCAGACAGGCTAATTATTCAAACAATGATTGACTGGTATTAACAGACATTAAGACTTTTCCAACTGTCCAGAATTGGTGAGTCTGTGCCCATTGTAGCCTCAGTTTTTTGTACTTGGTTAACAGAACTGAAACCAGACATGTTCTCCTTCTGTTGTAGCCCATCAGCCAAAAAGATTGATATGTTGTGCCATCTGAGATGCTTTTCTGATCATCACAATTGTATAATGGTTATGAGTTACTATAGCCTTTCTAGCAACTTAAACCAGTCTGGCCACTGACCATAAAAAATGATTAAAAAATACAAACAGTGATCCTTGTTCTTGGTCTCCTTTGTACTTACTTAACGTCTTCCAGGAACTTGTCCAGTTCCAGTGGAGAAACATGGGAGTACCTTTCAGATAAAAGAGAAGAAAGTAAGAGAACAGGAATCGCAATAACTAGAAATGTCGCAGAGACTCCAGGAACATACTTCAGCTGGATTCCAGGTCGGTTATTATGATTTATTTCTGCCATTATGCCATTTGGATCTATGGATTTGGTCTTCTCCTCGACACAGTTTTCAGGGAGGAGATCTGTTCCATGGGGGAAATACATAAATAATTCTTGTAGAAAGACACAGAAACAGTGATGAAGTTGTATTATCTTTCATAGACTCCATGTGCTAGCAAAAGGGTTTAGAGTACCATAAACATTAACAGAGTAACATGCACAACAACACATACAGAAGTTTTAAACGACAGTTTTCTTTTTCTCCATCACACGATAGCAGTCTGTGAGTTTGAGTGTTAATACATGTTTTCACAACATGCCTCTTTTCAAACTGCTGCTCTTGCAACGGCTTGAGGCATGGAAAGAGCAAAGCAATTTACATCTCTCCAAAAAATACTTTTCCATTCTCTTCCTCTATTATTTCATGACATGTCTGATTGCTCTATTGCTGTTCTATTGTGAAGCATGGGTTCTGTGAAAGGTGCTATATAAGTTTAACTTTATTATTTAACTTTAACTTTATTATTATTACCAAACAATGCAGCGTTTCAGTGTGTATGAGTGGGTCAACTATTTTTTTTATTCACCATCAGAAAAGCACTGCTTTCCTTTTGACCATATTGAAGGTACATTATCACCAAAACATAGCACTTGTTCACGTAAAACAGGTTTGTAGCAAGCTGCCCTCTAGTGTAAACATATTTGACTCCTGTTCATTTTTCTTTGATGCTTTAGGGGATATTTAATTGATTTTCACTAACTGTTGTAATCAGTATAGTATAGTATAGTATAGTATAGTATAGTATAGTATAGTATAGTATAGTATAGTATAGTATAGTATAGCATATACTAGCTCAATTGGTGGCCAATAATTTAAAACCTATCTAGCCAAACACAAACCGTATTTGGAAAAACACCATTCATTTTGTTCCTTGCTAAGATGCCAAAATTACATCCTTTTGACTTGACGGTGCTATATAATATTATCTGAAAAGAGTATGACAGTATGAAAAATGCCATCCTAGTAAAACCTCTTAGCTTAGGATAACGATGGCTCCCAAATGAGTAAAATAAGTATAATATAAAGCATAAACAGTACAGACACTTATTTCAATCCTAATACAAATTTAGCATGACCATTTTATACACATAAGAACCAGTTAATCCAGTTATCCTGTTTAATTGCACTTCACTGTTTATGAATTGCAATGCTGAGAGGCATACTATTCCTACATACCTGTGCCTTTACTGGTTTGTCAGGTAGCGATAAGACAAGTACCCCTACAAACTTAACAGCATTTATACAATATGAGCAGGCAAAATTTAGGGGACTTGATATGTGCTTAATATCTCAAGGAGTTAGTCCAACTGATATGTAAGTTCACTTACACTGGTTGCTGATGAAGCAGTGAGCAGCAAGCAGCTTTAGGGAGTGGACTTCAAACAGCACTCTGTGAAACAGCAGGTCATGTGCTGTTGGCCTTAGCTTGGCCTCTGCTCGCACACATGACTGTGTAAACTCCTGTTAGAGCCACACAAACAAAAGCATCTTGTGGGCACTGTTTTGTTATGGCATCGGTAACATCTAAATAACAGGTTTAGAATAAATACATGTTTTAATTATAAGGAATTGTATGCAACAGCAGTCCAATTTTTATTTGAGCATTCATAAACTAATTTATGTAGTTTCTATAGGTGTCACATGACACAGATCCAGTGCTGTTCCGACACACTGGTTCATGAGGTTTGTGTTTGTGGTGCTTCTCACCAGAAACCTCTAAATGTCAGCACTCAGTGGGGGCCCAGACTGTGTCACATAATGCATACCAGGGGTGCCCTAATTACGATAGTGTTGAACAAAGTACGGCCTTTCAGATAGAACCACTAACTCTTGTAATACAATATCCATAATGAACCATAATAGATTACGCTAAACTCAAGAAATAAGGCATTTAGGGATTTACCCTCATAAGATGGTCCTCCAGAGATTGTCCAGCATGCACAATGGCCTCTTTGGAAACAGCAGTGTCACCGTTGGCCTGAATCTCCAAAACGGCCATCTTGAGCAGAAATGACATGGAGAACACAATCAGCTGCTGGACTCGAGTAATTCAGAGGGGATTTTTGCAATTGTTCCTGTCGTTTTTGGTCAGTGTAGAGCTTTGTACCTCTAAAGCGCAGATGCCAAAAGAATATATATCGATAGAGTAGTCATCCTCAGCAACTGGAGAGTCAAAAGCATGGAATTATTTTTTGGTAGAGCTAAAGAATAGAGAAGGGCAGAGATCAAGAAATGTAAAAGAAAAGAGAGGGAGCCCGAGCCAGATAGATAGATCTGTAAGGAAACTCACGGCCGTATTCGGGAGCGAAGTAGTGCTGATTTCGCACCTCATCTCTATGCTGGTGCACGTTCCCATGGATGGCCTCTGGGAACACTGAGAAAAATACATAGACTGTCTCAACAACAAACATAATACGCCTGTGGGAAATGCTTTGTTTGTTTGTGTGTGTTGGGTCAGGGTAGGGGTTACTTGAGAAAGAAAAGGTCTGTGCAAACTGTAATTACACTGCCTCACTTTCAAAACTTTCAGTCTGCAGGGGTTTACAGTTAGCGCTGATAACGATTATCTCATTTACATACACATTTGTGTTTATGTGCACCTGCATGTATATGCAATACAGTACTATACAAAAGTTTTAGGCTTCCCTTAAATTTGTTTTCGCAATGGTATAATACATAACACGTCGTTGTCGACTGGACCCAACAATTTCAATCGTGGATTCGTCACTCAATAATTCTCTTTCCCCACTGATATTCATTCTAATCTTTGTGAACTCTAGCATGTCTTATCCTCTTCACCCTGTTTCCCTTCCAATCAAGCTTCTTTGGACTTTAGAAAGGTCAACTTGGCATCCCAATGACGCTACAAGATACTGCTTTTGCTCAAGTGTAAGGGAAGCTTACAGTAAGTTTTTTTTTTTTACACTAACAGCGTCGAGTATATTCATTCTAATAAAGAGACTGAGAAATAATGATAGCCAGCATACCTTTGCTAAAACAATGCTCTATCTAACTGAATGATGGCCTACTACTTAATACACTTACTGACAAAACAATGAAGCACTCAGAGAATGTCGGATTTCAGCAAAACTCAGCATGCAGGTAAGTCACGGGCAGATATGTAAATGATTTCAGGATTACAGTGTAGTGAGTGCAGTAATATGAACAAGTGTAATATAATCATTTTCATAACAGATTAAATCCAGTTCAAGGTGATGTAAAGCCAGGGCCTAACTGGTAGTACTGGGATGAAGGCAGGATGTTAAGAACAAGTGGTTCTGTTGCTATGGGCTTATAGCAAACTGCATTTTCATTTTAGTTACATCTTCCTTTTGGCAATGATACTTTTTGTTGTTCTGATAGTGGAACATAGCAGTTGGTGAGGTTCATTAGACCTACATTACTACTGTGTGGGGGATAAATGCTGCAATGCATTATGGAACACAGGATTGTACACGCTGACTGGGACTGCAAGGGTAAAGGCTGACGAAAGAGTACATACCATTTACAAACAGCCGGTGCCACACTGTGTAAGGAGAGAGCAACATTGGATAAGAATGAATAAACAGTTTGCATCGCTATATCAAATAACTGTACTATTTGGAAAGGGACTAAATTGTAGTCTGAAGTGGGCTGTACCTGAGCCAATCTTGATGAGACCGTTGTGCTGGATAAAGATAGTGTCGCACGTCAGGTTACCGTGGATGATGGGAGGATCACAAGAATGCAGGTAGCTGCAAGGAAGGAGGAACAGACAGGATCGTGTACATGACAGACGGTACTGTTTGAATCACATGAAGGTCAAGATTTCCCCATTTTTGTTAGAGGTGTGTTGTGGTGTGAGGTGTATGTTGTATTTACGCAGACGCTCACTGTGGTTGCTACCTAAACTAGTTGTATCTGTAGCCGCACTGAAATATGGAGGAGTTACAGTAAATGTTGTGTTCTGTCAGATTCCCTACATCATTCTCATTCAGACGTCAGTGTTCAAATCAGTGAAGCATTCATGTGTTTACAAGATTCAGTGGTTCAGCATTTGAATCAGTGAATTGTTCATTCTGGAATTAAATCTCCTTCCTTCACGTTCTGGGGATCAGAGAAGTCAGCGGTTTCCAATTTTTTCTGCAGTTCCCCCATTTTTAATGAAATCCACTGGAATTTATTTTAAACACTGCATTTCTGCATTGATTACACTTGAACTTTAGCTGAATGAATTGAGACTCATTAGCTCCATACATTTAGGCATCAGTGTTTGTATCAGTAGATTGTTTTGGAAAATTCTCTTTATCATTCTATAGCGCTTCAAGGGTTAGTATTTGAATTACTGAACTGCTTACTGGTTTTGCCATTGTTTAATCTGTGAATCATTTGGTCATCATTTCTGTATAGGGTCAATATTTGAATCAGTGAATTCAGGGAGTTCAGTTATGAGCAGGAGCATGAGCCTCAGTCATTCTAATTCAGAGACTAGGGTTTACGTCAGTGAATTATTTGGCCATAAGCAAAAATCCTAATACTAAAAATACTATTGTACTATTGTACTCAGTGTTTAAATCAGTAAATCATTTTCACATAATTAAGATTCTCTCTTTCATTCTTCTTCAAGTTTCAGTGTTTGAATCGGAAAATCACTTAGTCAGTCGTTTCTGTTCAGTATGTAGTGGAAACATCTCAGCCATGCTCAGTGTTCTAGTGTTGCACAACCGCCCTTTCACACACTTTTCTTCAGAAGTTACTACTACAGAATTAATGTGACCTATGGTTGAAATTACATGTAGCTACAGTTCCGATAATTACTGGGAGAGCTTGTGCAAACAAGCTGAAACATTATTACGTCAGTCATGCGGTGACATCTTTTGAAGAGACTGATTTAAACCTTTACATGATGAAGCAATCACATGAGGAGCTAAAAGTCAGCAAAGCGAACAAACAGGGGACAAACACTCAGAATCGAAAGAGAAACGACAAAAAACTTAATTAAATGAATGACTCACACCCATAATATGGTAATTTGTGAGCAAATAAGCATCAAAGCATTCCGAGCAGTGGTTTCCAAACGTTTTCTCTAGTGCCTCCCTTTATAGATAAGACACACACATACACGTCTTTTGATTTTAAACTCCACTTTAGTTGCATTTTAAACACTGTAACATATACAAAGCTGCAACGTCTTATTGAACAAAAGATAATGTGTCAAATCACATTTACAGTGCAAGTATTACAAAATACATGCATTATGTATCTTAAATATTTTGCTGGGTAACAGCTTCCAGAAATAAGCCTCTCTAATTGGCCCTTGCAACAGCTCCCTACCCCACTAGGGGGCACACCCATCGCTGTGGAAGTTTGGGACTAAAAATGCTAACGTTTGAAGAGTAAATTCCAGTAAATGAATTTCTAAAACTGACTAAATCAGTCATTCAATAAGCTTAATTGTTTAGGCATAAAATTGCATGTCCATCTATTTTGTATGGATTTACAACCTATTCAACAGTGAGGTGACTGATAGTTTCTTACCTGAGGGCAGACAAGATCTGTGTGCACCAGCGTTTCCATGCCTACACACACACAACACACGAAGAGCATGAGACATAGAAAGTGCAGAGACTCGAAAACATGAAAACACTGTGAGAAACGAACATAGATGTTTGAAGAGACCAGATGAGTACATGAAACAGTCAGGTCTTTGTATTACCACACGGTGTACTGGAACTGGGACAATTCCTGAAATGTCCTACCTTGACATTCATAGACTTGTGATTTTTCTTTGTTTTCTTCAAAAACTGTTTAAGGCTGCCGGATGACATGTACTCAGTGATAAAAATCACCTGTAACACAACGACAGGCATGTCAAAACGAGGGAAAATATTCAGCTTTAAACGAAACGTACAGTCCAAGCCATGTGTCCTAAAATCAAAACAAGAAAATATACTGTGCCCATTTTAGAAATAAAAATCTAGTCAAATGTAGGCTAGATTAATATAACATTGGACTGGAATTTGGCATCTCACCCTGGCACGGTTCTCCCTTGTGTCCAGCCAGTATTTGTGAAACTTAACGATGTTGGGGTGCTCCACCTGCATGAGGTTCTCGAACATTTCTCTGATTCTTTCCTACACACACACACACACACACACACACACACACACACACACACACACACACACACACACACACACACACACA
>JAUZST010008010.1:0-13819 GCA_034779995.1 Parotocinclus haroldoi | reverse complement strand
ATATATATATAGAGAGAGAGAGAGAGAGAGAGAGAGAGAGAGAGAGACACTTACACTTTGCTTTGTGAGAAGCTACCATCATAAGATGGTAAACCGTGGTTACAAAGGGATGGATATGATAAGCAAGAATACTTGGGTAGCTCAGTTGGTATTGGTACCACCAGCAGCCTGAACCATTGAAACAAGGCAGGATGGATCTATTCTTTCTAGTTGTTTATGCCAAATACTGACCCTACCATCTGAATATAACAGGCAGAAGAATCTTCCAACCAGGCAATGTTTTTCGAATCTTGCTTGGTTTGAACCACTCTGTCGGTTGAGTTGGTGCCATGTGATTGGCTGATTAGATATTTGAGCCATTCCACCGAATCAATATCATTTCTGTCCCTAGAACAATACACATATAAATAAATAATATAATTATTATATATGTATAATGTATAATGTAATTATAACAGTAACAAATATTTTATTGCAAATGTAAGGTATATTTAAAACATGATTTATTGTCCTTAGCCTCCAATTATACATTTTGCAATAACATCTTTCATAAATCTTGTTTTTTTGCATTATTGTGTCATGCCATATCCCATTTATTCCTTGTATACCGTAATTCTTTCATAAGAAATCCATAATAATTTACTTTCAAATACATATTTTAGACATGTCCGTGGGTTTTCACTCACTCTTGTTACCCTAACACAAGTCACATGTTCAGTAGGAAGTTATATCATCTGGATCTTCTGAAGATCATGGGAAGAGGAAAAATAGGCTCTCTCTTATTTTGTTTTGTATATTTGACAATATTGTAACTGACTTAAAAGGTCTCAACTTACTATCCTCTTACTAAAATTATTATAGATTTTATTTGTTTATTGTAAAAAAAAGAAAGAACATTTTGGTAAATCACTGGAATGTGCTTAGTGTCCTAATGTTTAGTATGTATGTCATGTGATCATATTTCATATATGCTAATTTTATGCTGAAAACTAACAGTGACATTTACTGATACTGAAAAGTTACAGAAATGGGAGAAACATGCAAAATGTATGTAAAAAATAAAATAAAGTTCCCAGTGACTGACCAGTATTCATCATGAATAGACATGTGTGTGTGTTGTTAGATTTGGTGTTAAAAAGGTATAGAACATAAAGTTTCAATTTTGAGTGTTACAACAAGCAAATGATACCTATTTGACAGAATTACTCATTTACATTAAAAGGCAGCTGAACCTAATAAAATTTAAAGTGGGTGTATAAATACATATATTTTATCCCTACAACAATTATAAGACTTAGTTATTCCTATAAAGTAAATCAACAAAAGATTTTGATTATGTACGTTGACTGGTGGTGCCTAAACTTTTGACACCTCATCGTTACTTATGTGTTTAAATTCCTTATAAGCCTTACCTTTCTATCTTTTTATGAAGGCTGTATCTCAAATGAAAAGTTACAAAAGCCCTAAAATGGAAATGAAACTGCACAGATGTGTTTAGTAACAGTTAATTCTGTTATAGCTTTAAATATCCCTTTACAAAAAAGCTATTTTTGAGCTGAACACAAATTATAAATAAATAAATTGACTAAACTGTGTACATTGCAGCCAAAGTAAAATGCACCTAAATTAATAACTTAAAAAAATAAAATTTAATTAACACTGGCACTGGCCGGCCCCTAACTGGGACTGTTTTTCTTCTGAAACCTGTCCTTCTGGCTTTAGACCTCAAGCTCTGGGCTGGTCACACACACAACCTCACCCCTCCCACTGACGCTCCAGCCCACGCCATGTTCTGGCAGTGCTGACTGCACACATGCAGGTCTGGAACTTCCTCTCCACAGGCCAGTCCAAGCCATAACCTCCGTCCAACCCAAACACACCATCCATTCCATATGGCTGCACCACCTTGCCTGCTCCTGATCTAAGGCCTAAGCCAGGAGGGCCACGGGGAGCAAAGTCTTCCTCAGGCCTTGGGATTTTAAGCCACCTCTCCAAACGATGTATTCATTACCCCTTTTATACCCTGGGGATCTTCTGTAGCCTCTTTACCAAGCATGTAGTGTGGCAGTTGGTGTTTAAACACAGCTTCTAGACCAGTTCATCATGTGTAGCATGTGTAGCTGCTTTGATGAATACAGAGTGTAGCCTAGGCTGCAGACATAGCTGCAAGGGATTAGGCACATTAATAATACCGTGCTGCTGCCACTTCTGCCCTCGGACTCGCTCCTTCACACACAAACTGCCCAGATATACACACATACTTAAGGAAATCTTATACTAATAATAATGAGATAAATTAGGAATGCATTGATCCAATACTGGCCTGACATACTGGCTTGCTATTGAGTCTAAATTAACATTTTCTTGCCTGATTCAGTGACGAATTTACAATTAACAAGTCACTTAATTTCTGAGATGTTATGAAGCAGTACTGGATCATATAAAAAAAGCACATGCTACATTCTTTAAAAGATGATAATTTAACAATTTTTCACATTAAGTTAATCATGTGTAGGGTGGCACGGTGGCTCGAATTGTCCAGGTCCTTTCTGGGGTTTACTCCGGGTGCTCTGGTTTCCTCCCGCAGTCCAAAGTCATGCTTTAGGTTAACTGAGTATGCTAAGGTGGGCCTAGTATGTGAGTGTCTGTTTGAATGTGTGAATGTATGTGCCCCATGATGGATTTATGCCCTGTCTAGGGTTGTTTCTGCTTTGTACCTTATGCTGCTGGCACAGGCTCTCACATGACCCTGTCCAGGATTAAGCAGATAAGAATGAATGAATAAACCTTGCGTGGTGCTCAGGAGGAATGCAGTTGGTAGCCCAGCAATGTGGTGGCCGGCAATGCCTTCTAACTGGGTGTCACATACAGACACATTACATACATTACACATACAGAAACATCAGCTCCTGTCAGCTTTGAAACCCTGTGTTCTCAGGAACCCGACTCCTTAGAACCGACCAGAAAAATAAGAAGATTAAAAACATTTTAATTCAAACTCAACATGTAATTCTACCAAGGATGACCAAACCATTGCAGAAGACCTTCTCTAGCTTCTACTTGTCACATGTGGCAAATCTGGTTTTGCATCATAGACTAGCGGTCCTGTCACTTTTGACCCTCTGAAGATGTGGAAATCTAATAACACAACTTTAAGGCAAGTCCAAAATCATGTGCCCACCCAGCAACCCTTTGGACCACCCAAGTGAGTTGCAACACCACTGCAGGGCTCAACTCACGAGGTTTTATCCATGTGATTAAACAGATAAAGGGAAACCACTGGGTTAACAGGACTTATAATTGGACTTTTACTTTGTAACCACCCAGTAATCTCATAGTAATATGTGATGTAAAATCCAAACTTTAATATTAAATATTGAAATACTTAATTATCTTGTTTATACTGTGTTCAGAGCCACAGTCAATGGGAAGGGAGCCCAAATAATGTCTTTAGAATTAGCAGACATGGCAACCATCATGAATAGACGTGAGCGCATACACAGACTAAGAAAACTGATTGAAACAGGTAACTGGTATACATGCTATAAGAAATCAGAATGCTAAATACATGACAAATTGAATAATCAGATAACTGCAGAAATTTGACTATGATCAAATTATCTTTTGATCATAGCTTCTCTTGCATATGCATCTCCTATCTGTTCCTGCTTGCTTCTTCTGTCTGTCTGTGTACTCTGCTCGCGGATCTTCAAAAAGAAATTTGGAATTATGGTTTCTCAATGCTATTGACACCATCTTCTTGATGAGAAGGTGTCCAGATGGAACTTTTGCTGCTGGTATGTGATGGAGCTTGGAAGAACTGGCGGATCATGTGTATGGCGCAACTTTCCGTTGGGGACATTGAGGATTTATTCTTATTTTGAACCTTGATTACGGGGGTTTTAAACAAACCTACCTTGTTTATTGTAATTTCGCTGTAGATTGTACCTGCTACAATGTATATGTGACAATAAACTTAAATCTGAATCTGAATTATTAAGAGCATGAGAATGCCAATGCCTCAAACCTCTCAACTGGAAACACAACTCAAACCTTACTTCACAAGATTCTGGATGCAAACTGGGCTGGCTCAGTGATAGAGCATTGAGTAGTGGTGCTGAACCATCCCAGGACTGTAACCCCCCTCTGGCAAGGTGAGGTTTGCAATGCTGTGGTGAGTTATGATGCCCCATGACCACAAAGCGTGCGTATGTATTCTGCTGTTTGTTCTGGATAAGATCGTCTGCCAAATGAATAAATGTAAATGTAAATCTAAACATGTTGACTCAGTCCAGAAAAGACAGGGGATGGGGTTTTCACACATGAGCACGCTATTGATGAGACCATTAAACAAAGCTAACATCACCAGGCACTAAATATGCAGAAGACTCCATACTGATTAAAAAAAATCACTCAACCTGCAACATCAGTGTATCAAAGGAGGTGATAAAATCCAGCAAAATAATATTACTTACTTTTTTTGATACTAAACTGAGGAGACTTGTGTAAGTGCAACCGTACGACTATGACATTTGTTTCCTTAGAAGCCTCTGGAGGAATATTGTTTAGCAATGGTTTGTTCCAGCATAATTTATTAATATATGGCTAAATCAGTGTTTGAAGCCCTTCTTTGCCTTTCTGGAAAATAGCATGGGATTTGACAGGACAAGTGGAGTACTACAATTCAATTAAACTTCATATCCTCCCTCTGCACAGCTGTCTGATTAAAGTAGCAGTCAAATAAAGCAGCATTTAATTGGCATACACCACAAAAGCTGTTTGCGTGTTTATTTTACATTGAGGCATATTAATAAAAATATAGAGCCCTAATTGGGTAAACTTGTGCAAGCAAGAGTGAGGCTCCTGGCTCGGTTACCCCTCCCAACTGTTTAATGGACTATGACTGAAAAATGATCCCTAGCTAGTTTAATATTTCTGCAGTCATACTTCATGAAAATCACTGCTCTCATTGGCCAAAAGCCATGCATTAAAAAGCAATCATAGCTACCTGGACCTGCTGGTAAGAATCCCCAATGGAGCGAAACACTTGGACAGGCCTGGTGGAGCGTGCCATCCCGGCATGGGGAGGATCATTAGCATCTCACATATCTCGAGAGTGGCGTTCTGCTAGCCCATGCCCAGTCGGCCTTCCCTTGTGGGCCTGTGCCATCCTCAGTTGGAATAGCACCAGAGACAGCTGGAGAGTTCGGCCCCCCACGCTCCACTTCTGCTATTCGTAAACCCCCCTCCCCTCTTTTCCTCTACCCCTGTCAGTTTAACATACAGGGCACCCAAATGAGTGGTCCTTTGATCAGCTACCAAACAGTCAGAAGGCACAGCAAAGGCCCTAAGCAATCAGCTTCTCTCTGTGTTACTAAGAGATAGAACAGAAGCAGCCAGGGGTCCAAACAGCAAGAACCACAGTGCACAGAGCCAAGACATCAGTACAAGTGGTTGTCATTTCATGCCAGCACTACACGAGAATATCATGCAGCCAGGACAGGCATGCACAGTATATGTAAATACACACACTGTACCAAATTCCAACATAAAGGAAACTAAATTGAACAGATTGTGTGTGTGTGTGTGTGTGTGTGTGTGTGTGTATGGGTGTTAACTGTTGAATAAGCAGTAACCTTCATAGATTCATTGGCCAGTCGATCTCAATGCAGCCTCATTTGTTCTGTCTTGATTTGTGCTGAAGAGTCACTATTGGTCAGTTTGTGACCTGAAAGACTTTTGATTATCTCATGAATGTCAGAGAATCACAGTGAACTGTACTAATGACTGTTTCTGTATGCATGGCACTATAATAAAGTAATATACCTTTGGGAACCAGAATAGCATTTACACGTAGCATTAGCTTTACGTACAGTCTCATACAAGATCAGGTTTTGTTAATTTTCTAAATCAACACAACTCCACAGGGAACATGCCTAAATTTTACATTTCTGCACATTGTTATTAACAACTAAGTTAAAACTTTACCTAACACTCTAGAGGACCATCTGGAAAGATTCACAAAAATGTTTCATTATTCCCTAATTGGTTTTAAAATCTGTGCATTACAGCGAAGAAAATATGTCATATTTACGATCCCTAAAGTGGTTGTATTTGCTCATTTTCACACAGTTAAAGAGTAAAGTAACATAACCAGGACTACCCACACGTTTATAAAAAGCTATATTTATTTGAAGTAAGCGATATAGACAAAAGTACACGTAAAAATGTACAAAACAACAGCCTTTGTTCTTCCAAAATGGCATTCCAACTGATTTTGGAACATGACTGTGAGGTCGGCTTCTGATATTAGACAATAATTCCTTGCTCACTTTTTGCATTCCAGTGCAGTCTTAGGTGTCTGATCAAGTAGAGGTGAAAGTCAGACAAGATCTCAATCAGAGTTGGTAAACTGATTCTCTGTGGATTCTGCTTACAAACAGCAGGGCAGAAGGTTGACGAACGAACATGTTGAAAACCTGTACATGTGACACATTGAGAATCACTGGGGTATCAGTACAACCCACTCAACTGCCCCTGGTTGTCTATGGAGAATCTAGTAATGTGATAACTCCCATACACAATACTTTTTCTATAGTGCCCCCCTTACATGTAATATTTGAGCTCCCCGTTTGATACACACATTCACCCCTTTTTCATCCAAAATCACCTAGAAGTTACTTTAAACATTGTAATTCAAACAGAACTATAACGTGTTATTAAATAAAATAATGTGACAAATCACATTTACAGTGAAATTATTAAGGGCATTATATAGCTTCAGTTTTTTTGTGTAGCAGCACTCATTGCATTTTTTTTGCACCAAAAAAAAGCAAAACACCCCGCTCCCCACTTTAGAAACCATTCCGGAAATGTACACTTAATATTATACGTGTTCGAATCATGTGGTACTGTAATAGTAGAGCTCAATAATTAGAAAGGGTGTCCACAAACCTTTGAAATCAAATTTCGAATTTCCCTATAAGATGTATATCAGCTCATAACACTGGTTCACCCACTTCTCGTTTGTAGTTTTTGTTTACAATAGATAGATGCAATAGATAGTCCAACCTCAGAGGAAGGTACCAGTTTAGGAGTTGAATAGCCATAGACAGGGTGTCAATGCATAATTTGGGGGATTAGCCTAAACAAGTCTTTGGACTGTACGAGAAACCGGAATACCCGGAGTAAATCCATGTGGATACAAGGAGGACAATTCAAACTCCACATAAAAGGACCCAAACAATATCAGCTGGGATCAAACCCAGGGCCGTCATGCTGTGAGGTGACATTGCTAGTCACTAGGTTTAGTAAATCACTTTATCTGTGTTTTGCAAGAGCTTAATAATAATGAATAATGCAAAGGTACTCAGGTTACAACACCCAGGTTATGTTCAGTCAACAAGCTAAAAATAAGAAAGACAACAAAATAAATATCTATCCCCTTACTGTAAGGTTTACTCAGACAATCAGTGAAATGCATCATAGTCTTTGGCTTGACTCATTTATATTGTATAACAAGGATGTCTTGATTCACAGCAACAAAAACAAGAGACAGAATGACAGAAGAAAAGACAGAATGGCACATGTGCAGCCGGAATGCTTGGGGGTCTTTTCCTTGAGAACCTTGGAAATTTGCTACTCTCTCTTTGTCTGCTCCGCTTTGTTGTACGAGGATTCCCAGAAGCTGGGAGGCAACATACTTCTGCACGGTATTAATCCTTTAATGCCTGCTGGTTGAACACAGGAGCTGAGAAAGATATGTAGTTTATTACACCATACACTCTAAGGTCTGTAATATTATTTTGTAGAAATCATATTTCCCTGCATTGCATTCTGTGAGTTCATTCAAAGCTTGTTTGTAATGTTCATCAAAAAATGTGCTGCACAGTATGAGGATACTCACACACACACTTTTCTCTCTCTTGTTTCTCTATCGGAAACTCCAGCACAGAGGGTCTAATTGGGAAGCCAGGGAGAGAGGTCTATTAAAGATCAAAGCTGATTGATTGTTACTGACCTGGCAACTCATGATCTCTCGCGGACTGACCACATGGAGACACTCTCTTAACAAGACATTTGGGGGGAACAAGACCCTTACCTACTCACTCACATACGATACTTAATTTAACAGGATAAAAGCAAGAGGGGAAGTCTCATGTCAAAAAGTGGCATGACCCTAAAAAGCAATAAAAGCCCTGGCAACTTGAATGCTCTGCTATTGTTAGTTGGAGGTTTAATTTAAGCCAGATCTGTAGGCTAAGCTTTCTGCTTACTTTACAGTAGATGTGGTCTTAAAGCAGCTTTACAAAAGCAAAGACTAGACCCCCAAATGAAGTTAGATATGACAGTAGAAGGGACAAGGTCTAAAGAATTGAGCTCAAATGGTGAATCCTTTATGCTCTGTTAGACGCAGATTCATGATCCAGAAAGTACTACATCCAAGGCTTGACCACCTCCTGCCAAAGAACAGGCCAGATGTTGGTTACAAGTTTGGAACTGGGTAGTTACTGTTACACACTACAGGGCTACTCAAACATTTTCACATCACAATTACAGCACGATAGCAGTTGGCTTAGGGAGCTCTGCAAGGGCAGAAATGTAACTGTCTGACATCATCATTTGCTTCCAAAAGTTACATTGCCTTAGACCATAAAATAATAATAATTTATTAAAATTATTTAATGCTATATACTATTTAATGTCATACTTTACAAACTATATGATGAAATAGTATGTATTATAATATATAATGAATAATAAATTATAATAAATGTAAAATGAGTTACAAGCTAATCCCTAGTATGATTAAAAAGCCCTAAATCTGATCTTGGCCTCGATTTGACTAAATGTGTCCTTGACTCGGACTTGACTCTAGCAGTCTTTATAACAACATTACTTTTTAGTGCATCCAATCAACAACTAGTGATTTACTTGGTTATTTCTAGCATATCCTTGCTAAGAGAAGCACAGAAATAAGCATATTGTCATGCAGTCTCTAAACCCACTAGCGAGGGATACCCATTTATGCAGTGCTTAATACTTCATATCCCATAAATAAATAGAAGGCCACATAGTTACATGGCTGATAAACAGAATTATATTAGTGACCTGATACACAGGAAATTAAAGGCCATTGGAGTTAACATTAAATTATATTCAGGCTTAATGTCAACAAATGCTGTGCTGGATGTTTTCCAGAGAGAACTTTTGCCAGGTTTATTTAACAACATGAGTAAGCATTGTAAACTCACACGCTCCGTTATCATGTTACACTCGTGGTTTATTAAAGTTCAATGAAGCAAAATATGATGTCTTAGTGCTTTGAACAACAAGTTGCCACAATATGATAGAAATATGCTATTATCTATCCACTTGATATATTATGTGGTTCCATTAATAAATGCTGTCTCATGGAAATTTGGGGAACAGATAACCTTTTCTGCATTAACTGATTTGGGATAAAAGTTTGGGAATTTGGAGAGGTTCCTACTCCAGCTGTCTACTACACCGATCAATTTTTGATACACATACTTCTTTGCAACAAACTGATATTTTCTAGGCATGCACGTGATACCCTTCCAAGATAGGTTTATAACTCATTAAATAAATGCTACAAAAAACACCTTGGAACACCAAAAGCAGGTTCTTGTCTAATTCAGTTTGAAGACCTTGGAGTTCTGGGTCAGAGAGTCCTCATCTATACTTCATCATCGGCAGCATTACATTGGAGGCAGTGGAAAAGCAGAGGGCTTGTGTTTTCTCCCAAGGCTAACCTCCAGGCCAGCCAGCCCCTCGCCAAGCATCAATCAAGTCCTGTGTCCTGGCATGGAACGGATCGATGGCCGACACTGCAGCTCATTGATAGAAGACAGCTCCTAACTAAGATATAGCATAACTTTTCTGCTGCCTAGTCCAGCAATAATCTCCAAGGTCAATCAGGGGTGTTCAAGATGGCAATGCTACACAGAACGTTGTTTGTAGCCACCACATGCCTGGGAAAATCGTTAAATCCACAATGCTGAGTTAAAGTAGAGCCCCTTGTCAGAAGTCATCTTCTGCATGAAATTCTGCTACTGTCTATCTACGAGACTGACAGAATTCTGAGTTTCCCAGCCAAGCAGCATACATATATGATACAGTATAAAAAAGTTGTTTCGGATACATGTGCAGAGACTCCTCTGAGGGGGGGGGGGTGGCATCAGAGGAGCAGCGAGAGCTGGCCATTAGGGAAGAGCTATAGGTGTGCACAGGGCTCAGGTAATTAAGTGGGAGCACAGGCAGGGAAAGCAGGCTTCCAGATTTATGTGGTGTAATACTGCATACTCTGCACTACCCCCACTCCCCCCAGTCCAATCTCATAAAGCATTAACTACCGGACCATTCAAATGCACTCTATCATTCTCTTTCTGCTCTGGTTTTTCCACCAGCTCTCCACATTCCCAGATTTTCTGTCTCGCACTCATTCTGCATGTCTGCTTTGCTAGCAGGTGCCTCTCCTCCTATGGCATACTGTGCCACCTGCCTATCTGACAAGTCACATCAGTAACACAGAAGGGCCAGAATAACAAGATGCATTTCACTTTTATTTTTCCCCATATCTATCATTTTTCATCTCAACCCAGATTAAATTAATCTCAGTTCAGGGTCATTTGGAGGAACTGGACATCTTTGATCAGTTTTTCTTATCTCGGCAGGAGTTCATAAAATCAATCATGGCCATACGTTTAGTTACACACCACCTTCTGGTTCAGAATAAAAACTGTAAACACCAAAAGCTAATGGTGGTGAGTCACTTTCTTTTTTATAGAACAGAAAATCCTACATTAGATCAGGATATATACAGTGTAAACAATAGTGTTAGAGAAAACTAAAAGCCTAGGATAACGATACAGACAGCTAATCTATAGCTACCAGTGGTCAGAGCTGGCTGGTTAGGCACTTTGTCTTCATTTCATACTATATCACCAATTTGTAAGAAACAGATGATTAAAGAGATACGGATACAGAGAGACACATTAAACAAAATGCTGATGTGTTTCTCATGGTCCGGTGGCTAAGTATGGCTCATCTCTGTTCTCATGTGTCAACAGCTCTGAAACTAGTTTTAACAATATTAAAAGCAACAACAAAAAGCAAAAGCATTATTCAGATTTCGGTATGACTCTTATAAAATATGCTCTGATTTGCATCCAAGTCATAACACACAATGCACTTGAAATTTGTTATTCAGAGTTTATTTCCTTAATTGCACTGTTGATGAGTATAACGTCTCCAGAATCAACAAAACAATCTTTACAAATGGTGATACAAGCACCATGCTTTGCAGTTGTGGAAACACTTTGGTATATAGCACTTGATAGAATGTTGATAAACCGGCATGCAAAACTCATCCATCGCTGCCAAGAACCTGCAGAAAGGTTACTTTAATCTTGCATAAACATGGTCTGCATGCAAGGGTCTTCAGATGAAAAAGTTCATATCTAGAGTATGGAACACAACAATATATCACCAATTTGTAAGAAACAGATGATTAAAGAGATACAGACACAGAGAGACACATTAAACAAAATGCTGATGTGTTTCCCATGGTCCGGTGGCTAAGCATGGGTCATGTCTGTTCTCGTGTTAATAGCTCTGAAAATAGTTTTAACAATATTAAAAGCAAAACGAAAAGCAAATGCATTATTTAGATTTCTGTATGGCTAATAAAATATGCTCTGATTTGCATCCAAGTCATAACACACAATTCACTGTCTACAGGGAGTCAATGTCTACAGTATGGAACACAACATTTGGATAATACCCAGCCCATCACTATACAAGTAAGTGTAAACAGATACTAACTGTATTAAAACTGTGATCTGTTCCAGTAGATTTCTTGTTATCAACTACCTTCTGGGTAGCACTTTGGTACAGTCTGAGAATCCATTTACAAGTTTCATAATAAGGCTCCAGAAGCCCCTGTACTGGCAAATAAACAAAGTAATGTTAATAGAGAGCTATCAGGAAGTATTATGGTATTCATAACGTTTGTGCTTATTGCACACAGCTGGAAAGCTCTCAGTCTGACATTAAAAATGTTCTTCATTTAAGAGAATAGAGAGCTGTAGTATACATACCCCCTTCCTTTGAGATTCCACTCTCAGTTGTTGGGCTAGGCAAAGTGTGTGCGCGCATCGGCATGAGACTGTGATTCAGGAGTGAGCTGTGCTCTCCTCACCCCACCATACATCCCCATCACAGTGCTAATCAATCAGGCCGGCAGGCTGGTCAGACCACACAGGCCTGCCACAGTAGGACCCATCCTTGGTCTTATCCACTTCCTCCTCCTCATCCTTACAAGGTGGATTGGTAAAAATCTCCACAAGTGCTAACTTCTAGCCAGTTTGTTTACATGCCAGACTTTGTCTGCTCCTGATTTTGTGGAACAGGAATACAATGCCTGAATAAAGTGTCCCTGCAGGTCTAGAGATGTGAAATGTAAATTACAAGCAAGGAATAATTACATACTACAAAACCTTCTTTCTAATCCTCGTCAAATTTCTCGCAGGTACAACTTCAAATAACTTGCTCGCGCCAAACTCATTTATAAACCTGAGAATTTGATGAGAACACGAGCCCGTAGTTTCTTCAAAGAATTCTTAAACACAGTGCAGTGTGACAGTCA
Organism: Parotocinclus haroldoi; assembly: GCA_034779995.1. Lineage (NCBI taxonomy): Eukaryota > Metazoa > Chordata > Actinopteri > Siluriformes > Loricariidae > Parotocinclus > Parotocinclus haroldoi. The sequence goes on along the minus strand of JAUZST010008010.1, from coordinate 1,149 downwards.
CAAATGAGTAAACAAAGCTGCTATGATTTGGCCATTCATTACCCCATAACCAGCTATTGTTGTTGTGATGAGGCAGGAAAGATGGCATCCACAGAGATTTTGGATTCAATTAAAAAACAACATCTGCTGAGAAAACCCCAGAAGTAGCTCTCAAAGTCGGACACATGGAGAACGGAAGGTGAGGAGGTGCACCAGGGTTAAAGCACTGTATGGGTGAATTAACAGACTGATTCATAGGTCATATACACCAATTATTTAGTTTCACATGACTGTGCATGTAAATTGATGTACAAGATTCTGAGATGTAATACTATGCAAAAGTCTTAAGTCACCATGAATCCACTATATGTGCCGGTTTTCCAGCAGTATAATAAACATATTTAATTATTTCTCAGGCTCTCCATTTGAATACAACCAGAAAATGCAGGAATCTTAGTCAGGAACTGTATGCAGCATTAAAAACAAACAAAAACCCTGCTTATTAAGGCTACAGTGGCAATTACTCTCCTCTTACACTTGAGCAATAGCATCATCTGGCAGGTTCATCAGGATGCCTAGTTGACCCTTCTACATTTCGAATATGCTTAATCAGGAATGTTTTTTTTAAGTGAAGCAGCCAAGAAATATAGTATTTTGCCGTAACATTTTTTAAAGCTTGTGTACATATGTTCTGTATTTTCTGCTTGCATCTTTACAAAGAGAGTGAAAGATAATTATATATGTATGTAGAGACCCTCTAAAGTGCAATATAAACTGAACATTAGCTGAAATGCCGAACAATGCCTTTTAGCCAAATACAATTATGGAGGATGAGTGGGATAACATTGACTTGATTTGATTGCCTACTGAAATCCTTACTGTAACTAAAATAAAATGTTGTACCACCAAGTATCAAAGAAAACAAAAAGTAATATTATGTCTGGTCAGCTTATGTGACTGGTTTAAATAGTCACCACTGCAACAGAGTATCTTACAACTGAGCTGAGCAGGAATCCTGGAATTCCCAGTGGCAGCTGGGAGAAGCCTGTCTTTGAATTCATAACTTTCTGATTAATACTCTTAAGTCTTAATCACTGAACTACCTTCCCTGCCATTTAAAGTGTGTACACAAGAAAAGCTTGTAAACACACAGTACTGTGCAAAATTGTT